>RSEH01000303.1:0-51790 GCA_006503475.1 Stentor roeselii
AGGTAATTTAAGATTAGCTATTTATTAAGAGAGATAATAATTCCTAACTCAAAAACTTCAGTAGATCATTTGGAATATCTTTGATTTGGCAAGTTACTTCAACTCATTAAATTCTTGAATTCATGCTCCTGTTTTCTGCATGGATATCGATTTTTTTATCAGCTGGCAGAAAATATGATTTTTTCACTAGGGAAAAGCTTTCCAGGTAATAATATAATTCCTGTCAAATCATCATTTAATTCTTTTCCTAATATCGCGAATCACAACTTTATATCTTATCATTTTTTGAATTTCCCTGAGCTAACTTTCTTGGAATAGTTTTAAATTCAAAGTCTTGATTAAATGTCCCAAATTCCAGATTTGAAAATCTGAGTCATTGCTGATATCATAAAATATATAGTGAATCCACTATAAAGAATCTCTTACCTTTGAAACCCTCTATTTAGGAATTCTAAACAGAAGTTAATCCGAGAGAAGTTTAATTTCTGCTTATTTTATCATCAATTAAATGATTCTCCTTAATAATAATCTACATATGTTGTGAAAAGGTGTGCAGATAGTTTATGAGGACTTTGAAATTATCAATACTTTGACTTAGACAAGTTTTTAGCAAACTATAAAAAAATACTCAATCAAAGAACTAAAGTAAATAAACTCTGAAGATAAAAATTTAAATCTTAAATGCGAAAGGGCCCAAAAGAGTAATTTTAGGATTTTTAGATCTATTGATCAAGAGGTTGAACGAAAAAGAATATTCTTATCCAGTCTTGGCTTATTATAAAGTAAAAGCTATTCTTTAATAGTTAATTGAAGTGATCAATTTTCAAAGCATCCAATTGATTTTTGTGTTTATGATAAATTCAGTTCAGCTTGATTTAAAAAATTAAATAAGATAAGTTAGTTGGGTAAAGAAGAGGCTCTTCTTTACTGATAATGTTTCGAATGAAGATAATTATATTATTTCAAGAAAAAATGATATTCTGGACCTTGATATCATAAAAATACTTTAGAAAGATGAAGAAAGTCGAGTGTTAATGAAGAAACAAAAGAAAAGATTATCAAATGTCAGAAAAAATATCTGCTAATATAAACAAATACACATATATACAATATAAATGAATACGAAAAGAATAGAGATATTTGAAAAGTATAGCATTAGTATAAAATTTAAGAAAATACAAAACAAATTAGATATATATTTACCCTAATACTAATATCAAATCAGTTTATTTCTACTAAAATTTTGTAAGCAACCAAATTCTTATAGAAAGTTCAGTAATTCATAAGGTTTACTAGAATCTCTGGCATTATTATTATATTTCTTCACTTTAAAACAATTCATGGTATAATTTTGGATTTCTAAGAGATTTTTAAATGAGATATTACATAATAAATATAATTTCGATAATAATGGATTTCCAATCATATCAAGCACCGATTAATAGCAAGTGGAATCAAGAACTCTTCAAGGTTGGTAATGAAGGTATTTCAGATACTTTCGCTGACCAGAATTACCTCTTATATTCGAAATTTGAAAAAAAACATCAGACCGAAAATTTTGAATGGCCTAAAAACTTAATAAAGTCATATAAAGTAGCAGAAATATCAGAATACTCTCCTTGTGGGAACTTTCTGTTAGCTAAAGAAGAAAAATCCTTGAAACTTTGGGATATTTATAAAAAAAAAAAATTATTTTGTCTAAATATTGGCAGTGATACCACTTATCATTTATCACAACATCCTAATGGTAAATTTTTTACCTTAAATACAGCTGATCGAAAAGTGAATTTTTGGAATCTGCAGGAGATGAGTATCGATATTTCATTAACATTAGAGTCACTATCGCGTACTTTAGCATTCAGCCAAAATGGAAAATTTTTTGCGACAATCATTAAAGAACAAAAGATTAAATTATGGAATTTGCAAGACCAAAAACTTAGTTTCACACTTGAGGGTCATTTGACTAAAATAACTACAATATGTTTTTCTCCAAACGATCAACTTTTAGCTTCAGTATCCGATGACGAATCATTAAAAATATGGGACCTAGATAAAAAGATCGAATTAGTTACATTAAATGATATGAAAAACATTAATTCTATGACATTTTGCCCTTCAAGTAAAAACATTACAACTCTCATCGAGAGCAAAATAATAAAAATTATCAGCATCGAACAAAAAAGTGAAATAAATTCATTTTCGGAATATCTAAAATATTTTGACTTCTTCAAGTATACTCCTGACGGTGCATACTTAGTAATTGGATATCGAGACTCAACAATCATTTTTTGGAATATTGAAACCAAAGCAAAAGATTGGATTTTTTTCAGTGAAAAAATCTGGATAAGTAGTTTAAATTTATCATCTGATGGTAAATCTATATCAATAGTCTACGGAGATCAGAGGCTAAAGTGCATAACTTTTCCAAATTTTGATGAGGAGTTTACATTAGATAAAAGAAATAGCAATATCAAATGCTTATCCTTTTCAAATGATGGAAGTTTGTTAGCCACAGTATCAATCGACAAGATAATTCGAATCTTTAACCTGATCAACAGTTCAGAAGATCTCAGCCTGAACCATAATTTTTCAGCAGTAAGTTGCCTGGTATTTCCAAAAAACAAAGACCATTTACTAATCGCCACCAAGGAACTAACTTTATGGAATTTAAAAAAGAAATGCAAAGAATTTACATTTGAAGGTGAAACAAATTCAATCTTCAGTGTTTCTTTTTCTTACGATGAAAAATTCGTAGCAGCAGGAGCCTATTCTAATATTCTCAAGATTTGGAATGTTAATACGAAAAGTATCCACATGACTATCAATTGTTGTTCGGTTAATTTTGCATTCTCTCCAGTTGACCACTGGGTGGTCTTTCGTTTTGGTACCTCAAATGCGAAGATATTAAATTATGAAAACCATCAAGAAGAGGTCATCTTTACAGATAATTCTTTTCAGTTATCCTGTCTTGCCTTTTCACATGATGGGAGACTTATTGCAACTTATTCTAAAGAAAAATTGATTTTTTGGAACTTAAAACAGAAAAAAACTGAATTTGAATGGTTAAAAATTAATTATTTTGTTATTTGTCTCGCGTTTTCGAAGAATGGGAAATATTTAGCGGCTGGGACTACGAAGTCATCTGTTCAAATTTGGAATATGACTGAGATGAAACAAGAGGTTATTTTTTATGGGAATGGATATAGTGTCCTTTGTTTGGCTTTTTCTCCTGATGAACGGTTTCTAGCTTCTGGAATGGTTGGAGAAAACTTGAAAATGTGGGATTTGAATGAAAAAAGTGTAGCTTTGCCTTTTATTTCTTATTATCAAAATATAAGATGCTTTTCTTACTCTGAAAATAAAGATTTGGCTGCAATAGGATTATGGAACTCAAAAATAATAATTTATGTTAATGAAAAGGAAAACTTTACCTTTACTGGCCATTTGAAACATATTAATTGTTTAGCTTTTTCAAGAGATAGTCGATATTTGGCATCAGGGTCTGGTGATTTCCTGATAAAAATTTGGGATCTTCTGGAAAAATGTGAAAAAGTTACTTTTAAGGGTCATTCTAATGATATTCTTTGTTTATCTTTCAATAAAGACGGAGAACTTTTGGCTTCAGGGTCGAGGGATACAACAGTAAGGATTTGGAGTTTAGTTCATAAAAATGAAGAATTTTCTTTTAAAGTTTATTCAAGTCGGATTAACTGTTTGAAGTTTAGTCCTGATAGTCTTCTTTTAGCTACTGGAGCTGGAGAAACTTATATAAAAATATGGAATTTAAATGAAAGAAAAATAGAAAATTCCATCTTTGGAAAATCAAAAACTAATTGTATGGCTTTTTCAAATGATGGAGAATTCATCGCTGTAGGATATGGAAGTTATTGCATTAAAGTTTGGAAATTGATAAAAAATGGGGAAGAAATAGCTTCTTTCTTTAAAAATGTGAAAATATCAACAATTTCTTACCACCCGAACGGTCATTTTTTAGCTGCAGGTTATAATGATGGATGCATTGTTGTTTGGGATATTATAAGAAAAAATCAGGCTTTTTCTCTTAATTTTCATAGAAAAGGACTCAAAATCTTATATTTGGAATTTATAATGAATGGAGAATGTTTAATATCATCTGATAAAACTCAATCGTTCAAGACATCAATCTCAGACAAGTTCTGCTCTATCCTTAATAAAACCGTGAAATATTGCATTGAGCAGAAAGATGATTTAAAAAAAATATTCCAAGATGTCTTGATTTGTTTAAATATTTCCCGATATTATCCTTGTAACTCTCAAAGCAAGAAAGCTGTGAAAAAAAAAATTCATTCAATAATTTCATTATCCCTTATTGACTTTTTTTATCAGAGAAATAGTGATAAAGCGAGAAAAATTGCTAAGTACATCGTTAAGTTTGCCTCATTTGGAATAAGATTAAAATATTTAAGTTCATTTGCAATGAGATTAATTGAAAGAATTTGTGACTTTAATAAAAAATTATTTTCAAAAAAGAGAAACTATTCTGAACTAGTACTAAATATATTTATTAACTTAATCAAAGAAAAAACGATAATAAAAAAACTTATGAAATATAAAGAAATTCTCAACCTCGTTAACTATTCAAATAACCAGAAATTCCTTAAAAAATCTAAAATTTTAATGAAAGAATTTTATAATGTAAGGTTTTTTAGAGAAGTGATTAGAGAGGAGTTCAATATCAAATATTATAAAGGTCTATGCTTTTTCAATAATATTTTAAACAAAAACTATGTTCTAACTCAAGATATTTCTGAAGAGACTAAAAATAAAATAAAGATTTTCATTGAAATAGAAGCTTTTTACTTTGAACTTTTCAGTAAATGCCGCAATGAACTTGGATGTTTTCTTGAATATTACGGATACATTGAAGACAAGAATAATTTCTCAATAATCCTTAGCAACGATGGAAAAAATATTGAAAAGTTTGTTGAAGAATTGAAAATGAAAAAATATTACTTGAACCAGATTGAAATTTTAAATATTTTGAATTCTTTTCTTATCATTTTCGAG
Source organism: Stentor roeselii (assembly GCA_006503475.1). Lineage (NCBI taxonomy): Eukaryota > Ciliophora > Heterotrichea > Heterotrichida > Stentoridae > Stentor > Stentor roeselii. The sequence continues at coordinate 5,047 of RSEH01000303.1, forward strand.
ATACTTAAAAAAGAAAATATTTTTTTTAAGGAGCTGAAGATGAGATCCTTCCTTATCGATGAAAATTTCAAGATTTATTTAGCAAACTTTGAAAAATGTTTGATTCAGAAAGAAACAGGAATCTTTGAATGGTTGACTTTAAATTCAAAGGCTGAATTAAAAGATTGGTCTATTAACGAAAAAAGAATCGTTTATGATCTTGGAAAAATTATTTTGAAATTGGCGATTTCAAGCAGAAAAAAATATTATAATGAAAATTTTGAACAGTGTTTGTCGATTTTAAAGAAAAGTGGACTTGGATTATTAGGGAAATTGCTTAGAAAAATGATTTGTGATCGATTGGAAGACTGTTTAACATTAAAAGAAGTTGCAGAGTATTTAGAGGAAAGATTTGAATTTAGATTAGTTTAGTGAATAATTTCATTTAGATTTATTACTAGTTAATTTTCGTTTATACCTCTTCTAATAACATTAAATACCTAAATTGTTAGTATAAAAATAATAGATTATATATCAAATTTTCTCTAAAATTAAATCATTAGTTTCTAGAGCAAATATATCTATGAATAACAAGAAAATTGTGATTAGTTAACTTTTAGTGAGTATTTATCATAATAAATTTTAGATACTTTAGAAAGTAATTTGTTGAAAATAGTTTTTCATGTATATTATTTTGAAACTTGTGCTTATATGAGATCTTAATACTTTGAGATTTATGCTATTTTTTATATAGTTTTAGACTCGAATCATTAAATGATAATCAATTGATTATCTTAATCCTTTGAGAGATTAAGTTTGTTCTTTATTTTTAAAAATATAAATCAGGTAAAATACTTAGATTATTAGATTCAATAATAAATAGGTGCCTGAGAAATAGTTATTTTCAATTATAGATCTTATACTTAGATGAGTAGTTTATTCATTAATGAAAAATGTGCTAATTTTAATCGTTTTATTAGTATGCATGAATAAATTTTCTTGATGCAAAAGTGTTTGGTAATTATAAGTTTATTTAATAAATTCATTATTGATTATTTTTGAAAATTTGTGTGATCATTTGCTCAATTTAACCAAAAATTTTGAACAGTTACGCTTAATCACTTAAAATAATCACAAACTAAAGTAATAAAATAACATTAAATTGTTTATCAGTATTCAATTGTTTATTAGCATCAAAAATGATAGGGAGTATTGAAAATTTCACAATATCTTACCATTATAATATATTTATCAGGTTTTATTTAAGTGAGGTAAGAGCTAGTTACTCATATAATTAATAAAACCAGTGAATAATCCTCAAACAACTCTATAATCTAACTATCCTAATTTTTAACTATTTCAAATTTCTTTTTACTATTTGTGCATGCATGCACAGTATCTTCTTCATTAATCAATTTCAAGCAAATCCCACAAATTTTCTTATTGCAGCAAGTCTTAACCCAGAAAGGATAAACATTTATAGCCCATTTGATTTGATTTCCACATTGATCACATATAACAAAATGAAAAAGCCCAACACACTCCAAACAAACATATTTCATCAATTTTAAACTAGGGTGAAAGCATTTCTTACAAACACAATGATCACAAAGTAAATCAAGGTAATTATTAGAAGAAAATTTGCACCTGAAACACATTTTATAATACTGACGATCCTCTGAAAAATTCTTCATAATACAATTATCATTGAAACAATAACTATTTTTAATACAAGTTCTGCAGCCAAAATGATCGCAATAAGGAAATTTGCCTTCGTAACTAAAGTTATTGCAAAATTTGCACTGAAGAGTTCCAGTTTTCGGAATAAGAGAAATTCTTGATTTTTTTAGTTCATTTTCCTTCTTTTCCTCTTCGAGGTCTATGGTAAAAATAGAACTGATTATGTTTGTTAGGCAATTTATTTCATTATGGTTAATGTGAACCTCTTCGAACTCTAATTTATTGGTGACAAGGTGGGTGTTATTTATTAGGATTTGATTGACAATATTTGAAAGATTCTCTATTCTATTCTTTATAAAGATGCACCAGTAACGCATTTCTTTCTGAAAAAGATCTACTTTATTTGAAATATGTAAAATGGTTTGGTTTAGGTTGTTGTTCTTTGTATTATTGAAAACTATCTTTAATCCTTTATGATTTGCTTCGCAGGTAATCTCTGATATGTAAATAGATCCTTGAAAGTAAAGGTTTTTTATACTTTTGATCATAGCAAATAACTTTTCTTGATTATATTTAATGAGAAAGATCTGAAAGTCTGAGGATTTAATCTTGCATCTATCTCTTTAGTATTCAGCTCTTTGAGCATCCCAGAGTAAACCGAATTCAAATGCTTAAGAATAAATCCTCCATAATAACTGATTTTTGAAGAAAATTCGTGAATTTTTTTTAAATCTCTCTTGATCTCTTCCTTCTTTAATAATTCATTCGCTTCTATAAGCTGTTCAGGTTGCAGATAATCGCAAGAGTGCTTAGAATCAGAAAAGTGCTTATTCAGGTGATAATCACAGAAATAAGAAGGCCAAGGACAGGTCCTGCAGAGACCTGTGATAATAAAGCTGCATCTAAACGATTTACAGTACATTTACAAGAAATAATTATATATATAGTAAAATATAGACAATGAGAGGCTAGGTGAAATCTTGTTATTTAAGTAGTTCTTTTCAATCTTAAGAAGAATCAGTGATAATATAAATGACAACTTGGGTAGGGTATTATATGAATTCAGTAGGAATGACAAAATTAAGATTTGATTATTTTACTATCAGTGGTCAGATAGTTGAAATCGGTGGGGCTGACCATATTGGAACTTATAAAATGAGTGGAGGTATCGAAGGAAGCAAATTTGAAGCATTTCAAGTTTATCTTAATCAGCCTGATAAACAATTTGTATATAAAGGATATTTTGATCAAAGCAAAAAGAAAATATTTGGATTTTGGAGTTCAGTTGATAGTGATAAAATATATACTTTTGAGTTTGCAGAAATCAGAAATGAAGATTGTGAGGCTTACTTCATTATACATGATTAGGTTAACTTTAAAAACTTTGATAATCAAATCTTAAAACCTTAATCTAAAAACTTTGAAATAAATTTCATGAAAACTAACAACACAGTACTTAAACCTGAAATTATGAGCATCAATCATTTTATCTTTCCCTTTATAAACCACATTCAAATCATCTTGATTTTCAAGATTCCAATGAAGTATAAGATGATCATTCCCGACAGAGACAATCCTATCATCCCCTTTAATAAAAAACGTAACGACATGAAATTTATGAACACCTTGAACAACCCGAACTGAATCCTTCAGAAGACAATAAAAATAAAAAGAGCCATCAGAACAAGCAGCCCCTGCAAGTGTCGAGTCCTGATTAATGCTGACTGAATAAACATAAGATTTACATTCAATGATTTTTTTCAGTTTTTTGTTTTGCAAGTCCCAAAGAGTCATTGTTTTGTCTAAACTTCCAACAGCAAGTAAAGTCATTTCAAAGTTTACTGAATGATCACTTATCCATGATGTGTGATGAGCGAATCTTAAATGTATTCTTTTATGGATCAAGTCCCAGATTAAGATTTCGAACTCTGGACCTACGTGGATTAGAAATGACTTGCAGGGAGATAGCTTTATGCAAGGAAGGTTTCCGATACCTTTCAGGACCTTGCCTTTTATTTCAACTTTCCATCTTTCATCTCTTTCGTCTTCCCATCGGATGTGGTAGCATGAGATTCTTTTCATTTATTTGAAAATTTTTAAGTATTTGGAGAATTAGATTGTTTTTATACTTTTTGAATTCCTTAAATACTTTATTGAATGATTTGAACTCATTTTCAGGATTGGATAATAAACAGTTGATCAAATATTTACTATATTTAAATTATTATATCAGAAAAGATCAACATGAAGATGGAATAAGATTTAAAAATTACTTTTAGAGTCAAAATAATCTTATCTGCTAAAAATAAAAAATTATACATAAAAAGCTCTTGATTTTAATTAAAAGTTATTCAGAACTAATCAAAATTAAAAAAAGTGTCCAGCCAAGATAACTATAATTTACTTTAACAATTTTTCTATAATCCCCTAATCTCAAATAAAAAAAAATTCTCAACCCAAAAACCTTCCCTTCTCTTTACATAAAAATCAAAAAGAAACTATCTAATAACTCAAAAACCAAAAAAAAAAAAATCATCACTTCAAAAATACTTCAATTCTCTAAATCCCATCTCCTCCAATCCAATCGAAAAACTCTTCCACCATCCACCTCTCCAAACCCTCATTCTTTCCAGTACCTTATCCCTAATAAATGCAATCAAAAGACCCAGTGAAAGTTTTCATAAAGTTAAAGCCAGAGTTTTCGCATGCACCCCTTCAACGTTCTCTTCAATTGCTAGACAATTCAAGTCTCTCATTAGACGGGAAGACATACAAGTTCGACTACATCTCTTCAGAGTCCAGTTCTCTCGACGACTTTTATTCTCTCACAATGCCCGGGCTAGCCTGCGACTTTTTATCAGGAGAGTCAATCCTTCTTTTCACTTACGGTCAAAGCGACTCAGGAAAAACTTACACACTTTTCGGATCTTCTCGTGAAAAGGGTTTAATCCAAAAAACCTGTGAAAATCTGATAAAAGACTTCAACGTCAAATCATTAACCTGCTCTTTTGTTGAAATCTTTCAAGAAAATATCTACGACTTGTTATGTGCAACAGTTAAGGATGAGAAAAATAAAGTACTCGAGTTAATGAAAGAAGAAGTGCTCAGTGTCCCTGCTCAAGTAGAAGAAGTGCTGAAGTCTTTGCAGAGACGTGTAGGAGGAGGTAAAGGACATTCGATCTTTACTCTTGGGATTTCAGGAAAAGCACAGAAATTCGTTTTCGTTGACTTGGCAGGGTCTGAAAGGCAGAGATCAGCTTTTGCTTCAAGTGAAAAAGCTAAGGAAAATTCGATGATTAATAAAGGCCTTTCTTCTCTTGATAATGTTATCAAGGGACTGGCTTCTGGAAGTGGATATATTAACTACCGGGACTCAAAACTCACTTTTTTACTTAAAGATTTCTTTTTGAATTCAAAGATTGTCTTGATCGCAGCTGTTGTCACTAATAAAAAAGCCTTTCTTGATACCATCGGGACTATTAAATTTGCTCAAAGGGTCAAAAGACTGAAAAAATTTGAACCTGATCAAGAACAGATGGAAACTATTTCTGAACTTCAGGGGAAAATAGAGGAAATGAGGAAAATACTTGAAATATATAAAAATATTGAAGAGGATTATATCAACTTGCAAAGAGAACATTGTCAATGTGAAAAAATTATGAAAAATGATAAGGAAAAAATTTTGGACCTTGAAGATGAGGTTCAGATGCTTAGGAAGGAAATTTTAGAGAATAATAAAATTGAAAATTCTGACTGGCTGCTTAGTTCTGATAGTGAAGATAATGAGACTCTTTTTCAGTTGAATAAAGAGAAGAATGGACTTGAGGTGTCGTTGGCTGCTGTTCAGGAGAAATTGGAGGAAAAGAATAAGGAAATTATCAATGTTCTTGATAGACTTGAAGGTTGTGAAAGGGATAAAGAGAGCCAGGCAAAATTAATCCAACAACTAAATTCAGAAGCCGAAGAACTAAATTCCAAGTGCAACAAACTTCAAGAGCTCTGCCTTCTCCTGGGCACATTAAACTCCAACCTAGCTTCAGAAATGAAAGTAGGATCAGACATCTCAGACCCTCCTGACCTATCCTACATGTCAAGTACCGACTCAAGCAAGATGGAAATATTCAAGATCATAGAAGAAAAAGATGCAAAAGCCAGTAATTTAGCTGAAAACTTCAAAGAAACCGAGGAAAGTTTCCATAAACTACGTGAAAAGTACTTCACAGACACGATGAACTTAAAGAAACAAATCGCAAGATTAAAAAAAGAACTGGAAATCACAAAAGCAGAAAATATTAAAGACAACGACTATGCAATGACAGTTCTCGAAGGACTCAAAGCAGAGAAAAAACGACTTTTGACCTTTATTGAAGCAGTTTCTGAAGGTTCTGATAGAAGAAAAATTCAAGAATTAAAAGAAGTCAATAACTTACTCATTGAAAACTTGAAGGTAAAAGGACAACAAATTTCTGACCTCCAAAGAAAATTCCAAGAATTTCTAATGGACAGTCAAAATACTGAAACCTTAAAATGCAAATTGATGAAAAAAAAGGAAAAAATCAAAGAACTCAAAACAGAATTCTTTAAAATCCGGGCACATATCATAAAATTTCCACAATTCAGGAAAAAACTTGAAAACTTAGGCCTTGCTGAATGTTTGATCGATATTTTTTCTAGTTTTAACCCAAGAAAAAACAAATCTGGTTCGATTTATGATTTGGAGAAGCTAGGTTTGTATTTCTGAGATTAATTAACTTATAAATGGAGAGTTTAAACTTGAAGTGTGAGGTAAATCATTGTCTTTCTTTATCAAGGTTTCAAGTGAACCATGAGAATCAAAGTAAATTGTTTTGTGAAGTTCATACAACTGATGCTTTTCAGTTTGAATCCCCGAAGATGCTTGATAATGAATCAATCGCTGACTTACAATATAAACTTTGCTTTATTAGAAATAATATCAAGAAAATTAAAGAAAATTATATTGATATGAGTGAAAAAATTATTGAAAGAGTTGCTTGTTTGACTAGAGAAAGACTTGATTTTTTGGTAAAGGTTGAAAAAAATATAGATATTATTAAAAAGTTCATGCAAAGATCAAAGACTTTATTTAGAAAAATTATTCAAAGTATTGAAGAAAATGCTTTAAATCAGAGCTTTTTGAATTTAAATTTACAGAAAATTTTAATGTCTTTGAATAGTCTCTTTTGTACTGAATATCTTGAAGAAAAACTGAATGTTGAAAGTTTTCAGTCAATTTTTATCAAAAAGCCACAAAGTCCCTTGACTTTAAAAATGATAGAGAATATTGGTATAGAAACCAGTACAAAAAAAGACATAAAGGCTTATGACCTTCTAGACTACCGATTTTTTTCTACTTTAACTTCAGTAGAGCAGAAAGTGAAACTTCTAATGAATCTTCCTCTTCCAAACAAAAAACCACTTCAAAAGCCAAATATTTTCACAGTCCTTCCTACAATCGAAGCCCTGCAAATAATCCAGTCAAAAAACCAGATAATAACTCTTCATAAAGACCACTATCTCTGCTCCTGGTCACTAAAAACCTTAACCTTCAAAAGCGGTGACCTAAAACTCTTCAACAATACCGAAAACTACAAAATCATTTCAATTTTCTCATTAAACGACGAGAACCTTCTCCTAATATTCAACCAAGCAATAATCAGAGTAAATTTAAAATCCTTTAAAATAAGAGGAACAAATTTCAACATTTCTTCTCCTATTCAACACAGCCTTCTACAATCAAACCGATTTTTAATCATAACAAATTTTCTTGGAAAACTTCAAGTTTTTGACTTAGAAACTTTTGACTTCAAGCCATTTAATCGAGAAAATAAATGGATTGATATTCATGCTTCTCATTTACAAGGACCTATCACTTGCATTGTTGGAGTTGAGGACTGGGTTGTTGCTGGAGGAAGAGACGGAAATATCAAGATTTGGAGAGTTGGAGAGGAAAAGGTTAAGAATTTTTCTGCTCATCCTGTTGAAGTAAGAGCGGTTTCTTTGTCGATGAATAAATATTTTATTGCTTCGGCTGGGGAAGATAAAAAAATCACGCTTTGGACTCAGACTAGTGATAGCTTCAAATGTGTTTGGTCTAAAAAATTTACGGATAGGACTGTATTGAATTTGACTTTTAATTTTGATTCTAGTAAACTCTTGATGAAGACTCAAAGTCAAATTGTTTATTTTGATTTGGTTAATGGGGAAAAAAGTGAGGTTAGGTATTATGAATATGCGAAGATTGTTGGAGATTTTCCAGGGGTTGTTGAAATTATTGATGGGTTTAATAAATAGAATTGTTGGAATTTTTTATCTTTTGGATAATTATCTTTTGAGTTAATTGGTTATTGGTAGTTGATGGATTTGTGATAATTACAGTATTTTTTTTAATAGAGATTTATATTTGATGATTAATTATTGGGCTAATTAGATATTTTACAGTACTTTCACTGTGAATTTCAATTAATTCTGAAATATCAACCAAAGTGTCTAAAAAATTCATATTTTTCTCCATAATCTCGATATCATGAAGATGTTTTCTTAATTTTCAGAAAAATTCCTGGATCAAGAAACCCCAAAGTTAACATCAAATAACTCCCAAAATTTAAATCTTTTCTAATCAAAGTCAACAATTAAACATCCAAACCCGAATACTCAAAAATCCTAAAATCCTAAAATCCCTAAAAAATCAATTTCAACCTAAGCTGACCCCTTAGACTTATACAAATAACTTAATGATCATCTAAAACCTGGTATCCCAAAGGCACCACAACTCGTTTTTTCCTAAACTTAATCCCAACAGTAACAACGAAAGTAAACAAGTAAATAGCCGCAGCGACAAACAAGGTATAAGCATGACTCTCCTTATCTTCCACCCTGAGTTCCTGAGATTCAAACAAGCACAACAATCCAATATAACTCTACCTAAACCCTACCAACAAGACAACTCCAGCAAGTGATACAAGAAAGCAGTAGTTAACACAAAATCCATTTGACATTATTAAGTGTTTAATCAAACAACTCTCTTCAACTCGTCAATCAACAAAAAACCACTGATTCCTTGTTTAACATTCAACTTTTTCCTCAGTTTTTCCATCAACCCTTTAGATTCTCGATGATACAAAAAGAGTTTTTCCATCACATCAAAGATGTCTTCTTTTCTATCAACTTCAAACAACTTCTCGAAATAAGCAACACTTTTAACCTTCTCAAGGGCGTCTTCATCTGAAGAAGAAATTTGAAGATTAAGAGCTTGGAATACTTGGACCTTGAATTCAGTAAGTTCTTCTATTGCAGCTTTTAAAGCTCGTACCCTGGGAAAGACTTCTTTTAAGGCAAAAGCGAAACTTTGGTAGTCTTCATTGTCTGTGATTCCAGGAACGATTTCTTTGCAGATCTCTTGAACGAAGATGTCAAGACTAGGAACGACTTTCATAATATTTTTCAAACTTTCTATTTTTGAGAAAATTTCTTCTTCTTCTTCGACTTGAAGGGTTTTTTTTATTTTTTCTAGAAAAGGTTCTTCAACTTGAAAAGAGATTTCGTTTAAGTCTTGGTTTTTTAAGGATTTTACCTTTTTTTTTAAAGAATCGATTTCGAGGTCTGATGGGTTTGAAAGTCGTTCAGCGAGACTTTCTCTTAGAACTTTGACTTCTGCGATTAAATTAATCACCAACTTCAAAGTTTTCTTTAAAGTTGGTGAAGGGCCGAGTGGTTTTAAATTGTTTTCTATTAACAGCTTGTTTGCAAGGTCTAAACAACGAAGCTCGTTACTTGACTCTTGGGTTTCCCAATATTTGAACAGCTTGTTGATGTCGTCTTGAACTTCTGAAGTCTTTTTTAAAGCTTGTTGGGCGAATTCGAACATTTCTGTCAGTTCTAAACTGTTTTGGTCTTCTTTTTCTTCGATTTCTTCTGGAAAGTTGGTTTTTTCTTGATGAATTCTTGGATTTGAAATAGGGTCTTGGGCCTTTGGTGCATTTAAGAGCCTGCAGGATGAAAAGGATCCTTTTGGAGGAAGTTTTATTTGATGAACTGTCGTCATTTTAAATAAAAATGTCAACGCGAGAGACTCTTCAGCTTATTCTTCGGCCTGAGTTCCTTTCGAGAACTGAAACCTGGGAGGCTTCAGCGAATCAGAATGAAAAAAAGGGGATAAAAATAATCAGCTCGATTTTCAAATACAAAGGAAAAAAAGTTTTCAAAACTGCGCCTGGAGCCAATATGAAACTGGGTTCCGTAGAGTCAGAACTAAAAAAAAGACAATTCGTATCCACCTACGGTCAAGAGTACTCAACCATAACCCAAGGCACCCGTAATCCAAACATTTTCGACTACAAGAAACTAGAAGACATGCCATGTTCAACCATCTTAAACCAAGTAGCGATAATGTTTATCCAGAACTGGTTAGACTTAAAAGACGACCAAGTCTACCAAGACCTAGTCCTTCAATGCCTTCGTTCAATCCACGCCGTGATCAACTCTTCATCGGGTCTAGTTTCAGAGTCCCACAAGAATTATCTCTGGAATGACCCTTCCAAGAACTACAGTGTCCATCGCATAGACCAGCAAGCTTCTTACTTCTTAGGCGTCAGGTCTCAAAGTGCGAATAAACCTTGGGTAAGGCCGAGCACGAATGAACAAAATGATAAAAATAACATCAAAGCTGTCATGTTTACAAAAGAAGACCTTATGAAACAGAAACAGAATCTTATTAAGGGAAGTGGAGTCATTGGAAAGTGGGTTGTTGCTCCTGCTAATCCTCATGTTTCGAGTTATCAGGATACTTTTGTTACGCATTTTAATAAATATCAGAAAACTCAAGCTCCTGACTTCCAGACTTCTATCAGTGTTGGAAGACTTTGTCCGAACCTTCCGAGACCGGATTCGATAAGATAATAGAATTAGAATAATTTTAAGGTTTAGAGATGTTGGAATTTTTGGGATTTTTTTAGCATGAAATGAAGTTTTTTGGAAGGGAAATTTAGATTTTTTAGATATTTTGCGGTTTTGAGTAAAGACTTAAAAATTTAATTGAATTGATGTAATAATGGAGGTTTCTCACTTATTTTCTGTTGTCACTTTTCTAAATTCGAGCTTAAAGTTGATAGTTCATAATATCCACTATTGACCTCCTATTCAATCCAAATTGATCAATACTTCTGTTAATATTTAAAACCTATCAAATAAATTTCCTTTTAAATCAAACTGAAACAATGTCTTAGCCATTCAAGCAATAAATGGGAAACTCTGAAAGTCACGAATCAACCTCAAACCATCTCCAGCTTCCATCAAATTTCCAGCCACGTCACAACAGTTTAAAAGCCTTCGCATCAACCGAAATTCCAAGTTCAATTCCCATCACAATAAAAAAATCCAAAAAGCCTCGAGTAAAACACAACTCACGTAACATATCAACGGACCTAAACATCGATCTTGACGCTCCAACAGCGAAACTCCAATCAAAAAGCAAAACCCAAGAAGACCGAAGCCTTTTACGAACAGCTTTAAAACGACACTTCATTCTAAGTGGCCTTCCCGATGAAAACATAGACAAAGTAGCAGAAGAAATGAAACTTTTTTGCTTAAAATCAAAAGAAGTCGTTTTTTATCAGGGAAACCCAGGGTATAAATTTTTCATAGTCTCAAAAGGAACCCTTGAGATCCTCGTGAATGACGAGGTCAAAGGACACCTGACAACAGGCCAGGGCTTCGGCGAGCGTGCTTTAATTCACGACATGCGCCGAAGCGCAACTATTCGAACAGTCACAAAAGTTGAACTTTGGGGAATCACTCGGCAGGTCTTCAGAGATACTTTAAAAGTACTAAATTCTTTACATTTTGAAGAAAACAAGAAATTTTTAAAAACTGTTCCTTTTTTGCAGGTCTTGACTGAAACTCAGATTAATTCTTTGTCTTCTGTTGTTGTCTGTCAAAGTTTCAGTCATGGCCAGCAAATTGTAGTTGAAGGCGACACGGGTGGGTCTTTTTTTATTATTAAGGAAGGATGTGTTGAATGTTCTGTGAAAGGTTCAGTTATCCGTTGCTTGTCTAAAGGCGAGTTCTTCGGAGAGCAGGCTTTGTTATACAAAACTAACAGAACTGCAACTATCACTGCAGTTAACAAAGTAGTTGTGTTAAGCCTCGGTCCTGACCTGTTAAAAAGCACTGTCGGTGAACGTCTTCAGACCTTTTTATATAAAAATACTCTTAGAATCGCTTTTGACTCTTCCAAGTTCCTTGCTGAACTTCCAAGAGAAGACAAGGAAAAAATCATTGAAAAAGTAGAAATTTTTTTATTTACTAAAGGCGAAGTTGCAGTTCCCAAAGGTGTCGTGAAAGGAAGGTACTTGTGGATTGTTTTAAAAGGGTCAATCTCAGCAGGGACTAAACAAATCTCCAAGTTTCAAGACCTCGGCGCTAAGTGGATCTGGTCGAAATCTCAGGGAGAAGTCAAAGAAAACTTCATTGCTGATGAAAACACTGACCTAGGAATCATCAGAGCTGACTTAATTCACTCAATCATTTCAGGACCTCTTGCTGAAGTCGTTAAAATCACGAAAATCTTCTCAATACTGAAAAATGTTCACATTTTTCGAATGCTCAGTAGTTCTAAACTTCGATCTCTCAGTCAAAAAGTGACAGAAAAAGAGTTTAAACAAGGTGAAGGAATTTTTAACCAGGGAGAGAACGGTGAAGGTTTTTACATCATCAAGGAAGGAGAAGTTGATATTATTAAAGATGAAAAAGTAATTCGCACAGTCTTCGCGAATAACTACTTCGGAGAACGATCGATTATTTTAAATGAAACTCGCACAGCAACTGCTAAGTCGAGAACTGATTCAGTTCTTTGGATGCTCAGCAGAGAGGACTTCTTATCCATCGTCGATGAGAACATTTTAGCCTTGTTGGTAAAAAGAATCCAGCTACAAGATGACACCATCGGAATGGAAGACTTGTACATCGTTGACCAGCTGGGAAAAGGAACATTTGGAAGTGTTTACCTTTGTGTTAAACAACAGAATAAAGTCCTTTACGCTTTGAAGTCAATCTCTAGAAAAAAAATCGATGCTTATAATTTGCATGAAAGTCTTCAACAAGAAAAAAAAGTACTTTCAAGAGTCGAACATCAGTTCATTGTAAAGTTCGTTAAAACCTTCAAAGACCAGAAAAGACTTTTTTTTCTTTTAGAGTTCATTCAAGGGATGAACTTACTCGAAGTACTTCGAGTTCTTAACATCCTTAATGGCTCACGAGCAAAGTTCTATGCCAGTTGCTTGCTACTGATTCTAGAGCAACTTCATGAAAATTTCATCATTTTTCGAGATTTGAAACCGGAAAATGTCATGGTGGAAGATGATGGGTATTTGAAATTACTTGACTTTGGAACTGCTAAAATCATTGAAAGTAGGACTTTCACGGTTATTGGAACTCCACATTATATGGCTCCTGAAGTTATCATGGGCAAAGGGTACTCATTCGCTGCTGACTTGTGGAGCTTGGGAGTCGTTATTTTTGAGATGGTCAGTGGAACTGTTCCTTTTGGAGATAACTTTCAGGATAATCCTTTCGCTGTTTATAGAGAAATTATTAATGGAAAGTATGAATTTCCACATTTTGTTCATGATTCTTGCAAAGGGATTGTTGAGGATCTGCTTAAACCTTTTGGAGAAATGAGGGGAAATGTTGAAGGGTTTAAAAGACATCCTTGGTTTGAAGGAGTCTCTTGGGATGACTTGCTTAGTCGAAAAAAATCTCCTCCTTATAAACCACGTTGTGATGACTTGACTAAAGTTATTGATGTCGCTATTGAACAAGGAAGGACTGTTGAGGCGTTTTTGAATCGAAATACTGAAAATAGTGGGTTGATTCAATTCTTCGGAGAAAAAAAAGCTTTTGATAAAAATTGGGATCGAGATTTTTAACGAGGTTTGTAATAGTATCGTTATGGTGGAATTTTAAGAATTTTATTATCTTTAGGAATTTAATCGCATTCAGGACTAACTAAATTTCTTCTTGCTTCTAAAACTCTTTGCGAAAAGTTGATAAGTGGTTCATCAAAGTTAACATCTAAATCCGGACTACACGGTACAAGCCAAAGTAGCTTATTCGTGCCTAAAACCTGTTCCAAGTTCTTCAATCTTCCCATATCAAGTCCGTATTTTCGATTGAATTTTTCAATAGAACTTTGATTTCCCATTAAATTGTAAATCTGATCTTTCAATAGCATCGAAGCGATAACTATAAAAAAAACACACTCCAGACAAACTATGCCGATTAAAACTGTGTCCATCACCTTTAGTTCTTTTGAGTTGAATGAATAGGCTATTGCGTATATTGATGGATATAAAGAAATACATCCTGTGATGATTAGGTATGTCAGAAAGAGTAGGAAGTATTTGTGGTTTTTGTAACCCACGCAGTTGTTGATCCAGATACAGTGATGGTCCATACGGTGGATGCAAATTTTGCATTTTCTGCAATGATGGGTTCTGGGAGGTTTAGGTTGGTCACATATTTCACAATATCTAATATCCTCAGATTCAATAAGATAACTAATCCTAGGAGTAGCTCCCGGGTTAGTACAAACCGACAAAAAGTACGAAATAAAAAGCAACCCAACAACCACCTGCATAAAACCCAGAATAACAACCCCAGATAAGCTGAGCCCTAAAAATCCCTGATTCTCTTTCATAAACCCAAAAACACACTTGAAAACAATAACCAAATCCGCATAGCAAATAAAAAACACAACCTTTCTAACCCTTACCACAAAATAAACAAGTCCCTTATCATTCTGAAACATTTTACCCCTAATAATTTCTCCTTAACTCCAAATACCCAAACCTTCAAAACAAATCCCTAATCCTCGAAACTTCAACAAACATAGATAATGGCGCTCAATCCATAATCTTATTTAAATTCAAATGGAAGACACTGTAAATACCTCCCACTTAAGCGAGTTCGAATACAGCGATTCTGCACTTCCCTTGCTGAGCTTCAACACGACAGAGAAAATTTACGAGCTTTCACTCAGCGCTTTGGCGATGCTTCGAAGTGTCAGTGGTCGGGTCAGTGTGGTGACTGTCGCTGGCCTTTATAGAACAGGAAAGTCTTACCTGTTGAACCAGGTCCTTCTCGGCAGGAAAAGCGGTTTTGGAGTAGGTCCTTCAATCAACCCCTGCACGAAAGGAATGTGGATCTGGGGTCGACCTTTACAGTCCCGGACCAGCAAAGGCGAGCCCTGTAGTTTACTTTTAATAGACACTGAAGGCATCGGCGCACTTGATGAGGACTCGACGCATGATTCTAGGATCTTTTCTTTGGCAGTTCTTTTTTCATCTTGCTTTGTTTATAACTCAGTTGGGTCTATTGATGAGTCAGCTCTTTCAAGCATGTCACTTGTGTTGAACTTGGCAAAGCATATCACGGTGAAATCAGATAAAGTCTCTGGGGATAACCTTGCTGATTATTTTCCGAGTTTCTTGTGGGTCATTCGTGACTTCGCACTTCAACTTGTTGATGAAAATGGAAAAGCACTTACTTCTAAAGAGTACCTGGAAAGAGCTCTTATGCCTCAAAAGGGCTTTTCTGAGATCAGTGAAGAAAAGAATAGAATCAGGACACTGATCAAGACTTATTTTCGTGATCGAGAATGCTTTACACTTGTCAGGCCCACTACGAATGAATCAGAACTCCAGAGTCTTGACCAGAAAGACCTGAACACGCTTCGTCCTGAGTTTATCAGCCAAGCGCGAGAATTGAAATCGCTTATTTTCAGCAGGCTTAAGCCTAAAGAAATCAATGGAAAAGAACTCACGGGCGAAATGTTTGCGGACCTTGTTGAAAGCTACATCAATGCCATTAATACCGGAGCTGCTCCTTGCATTGAAAATACTTGGACTTATCTTTGCAAGAATCAAATGGCGAAGGTCTTGAGTCATTGTGAAGAACTTTTTGATAAAAAAGTCGCGGATGTACTTGAGAATGAATTTCCTTTACCGCATAAAGAATTGAAAAATGTTTTGAAAAATATTAAAAATGAGACTTTTAAAGTTTTTAAAAATTCAGCTGTTGGAGAAGAGGCGGAGGAAATTATGGAAAAGTTGAAGGAAAGGATTCAGGAAAAGATTGATGCTATTGTTTTGAATAATGAAGATGGATGCAAAATTATTAGTTCTAGGTTCTTGCAGGAGAACTTTTCGGGGATTTCTCAGAAACTTAAAAAAGGAGTTTTTAAAACTTTTCAGGAGTTTGAGAAAGAATTGAAAATATTGAAAGATTATGCGAAAGGGCACTGCCCAGTAATGGACTCACAATATCTAGCAGAATTTCTCTGTGAATGCACTTCAAACGCGGGTGACTTTTTCATCAAAAACCTATCAAACGAGATCCTTCTTCAAAAAGATGTTCTGAAAGAAACCATCTCGCGACTTCAGTCAGAATTCAAAGAATCAAAAGACATTCTTCAAAAAGAACGAGAAGACCTCAGAGGCAAGGTCTCTTCTCTAGAAAACGAAAAAATGGAGCTTTTCCTCCGTGAAAAAAGCACTTCTGAGAAACTAGAAGAGCTAAAAACCGACAAAGAAACCCTGGAAAGAGAAAACAGAAACCAAATCCGCAGTCTAAAACAAGACCTAAACGAAAAACTCGAAGAAGCCACTAAAAGATGCTGGGAATACGAAGAAAAAATCAAAGAACTCGAAAGAAAAATCTTCCAAACCCAAAGCGACTCAGCCCAAGAACTCGCCTTGCTTCAGCAAAAAAGCTCCTACCTCGAAAAAGCCCTCGGAGAGGTCGAGACTCGTGAACAAAAGGCAATTCAAGAGTTGAAGACCTACAAGCAAAACCACAATTCTCTTATAAAAGAATTCTGCTCAAAACAAGAAGACCAACTTTCAGTTTACCAGTCGCGACTTTTAGAAGAAGCTGAAAAATTCAATGACTTAGAAAAAACGCTTTGTGAAAAAGAAGTCGAACTTGAACAAATGAAAATAAAGTTTGAGGAAAATGAAACAAGACTTGAAAATCTTGCTGATGAGTTGAAGGAAAATGAAGAGTTTAATAAGGCTAGACTTGAGCAAAGGGAAAAGTTCTTCAAGCAGGAATGGGAAAGGTCTATTGAAAAATATGAAAATGATCTACAACATCTTAAAAATTCACTGCAAGTCGCTGAGGATAAAGTCAAAGGTTTTGAAGGTGCTAAGATGGTTAAAACTGCTGAAAGTTCTAAAGAAACAGCGATTTTAGAACAAAAAATAGAGTTTTTAGAACAGGAACTCAAAGATACCAAAAAGTCTCTTGAGGAAGAAAAGAAACATCAGCAACACCTTCTGGCATCTATGAGCAGTCTTTCAGTTGAAAACACGAAAGACGAGTTTTCATTGGAAATCAAGAAAATGCAGGAAACTCATGACAAGGAGATCAGAGTTAAAGAAGAAATTTGGAATGTTCAGAAAACTGAACTTTTACAGGAGGTCAACTTTTTGAGAGAGTCTTTGGAAGAACTGGAAATTCAAGTGAAAGTCGCACAAACACATAAAACTGAAAAGGAAAAAGAAATGGCTGATGAAATTGAGGTTATGAAAAGTGAAAAAAATAGACTGCTGGAAAAAATTAAGTCACTTAATTTTGAGTACTCAGCTTTTGTTGAGGAAACTGAAAATAAGGCTAAGGTTAAATCTAAGGAATTGGAAGAAAGGTCTGAACAGCTTATTAGTTATTATACAAGGGAAAACTCTGAGATCAAGATGAAACATGAGGAAGTTATAATGCAATTGAAAAAGTATTGTGAAGAGGACAAGTCCAGAATGGAAGCTCGAGTAAAAGAAGAACGAGAAAGATCAGAAAAAAAATACTCCCTAATGTGTGAAGACTTCGAGCGTCGTATCCAAGAAGAGCAAGACCACTACGAATGTGAAATTTCCAATCTTCAGCAAGAACTTCGCGACCTTCACGAGCGTTCTTCACAAGAGCTTCAAGTTCTTCGTCACAAGTCTGACTTCGACAGTCAAAAGATCGAAACCCTTGAAAAGTACTTAAATTCAACAAAAGACCAAATATCAAGTATTCAATCATCTCAAGCCCAAGCCCTTGAAGCTCATCTTCAAGCTTTCAACAACGAAAGATCAACTCTTCTCGACAAAATCGAGCGACTCGCTTCAGACCTTGCCAGCAAAGAAAGAGAAAACGCGAATTTCACTTTTCGCATCGAGCAGGCCCAGGCAAGAGCGGCTTTAAAAGAAAAAGAACTGGAAGAGCTGAAAGAACAGTACAACCGCGAACGAGGACTTTTCATTGAAAGACTCGAGTCAGCGAAACAAGCGAATCACAAACTAGCCGACGAGATAAGTCAGAAAAAAAGTGACTATAAACGAGAAATTGCCCTGGCTAACCAACATATCGAATTTCAATGTAAAAAAATCGCTGATTTAGAGAAAGCTATTCAGGAAAATAGCTCAAAATACTCAGATTCTTTTAAAATGTGGAGAAATGAATCAGGACTTGAATTCACTGAAACTATTGAAAAACTCAACTCGGATAAAGAAACTGCGGAGAAGAAGTTGGAGGATTATAAAAGGAAAAATAAGGAAAATGAAATCAAGTTTTCTAAACAAATCGCTTGTTTGGAGAAGGAAAAAACTTTACTTGTTGAAAAAGTTTCGCAGATGGAGAATAAAAAAAGTGATAGTGAAAAAAGGTTGCAGGAAGAACTTAAGGATTTGAAGTCTCAGATCATGTGCAGTAAAGAATTTGATACTATGGGAAGATCGGTTTATTTAATTGAAAATGAAAAGTTGAAGAGTAAAAATAATGAGTTGGAAAAGAACTTGGCTGAAGTTAATTCTTTTATTGAAAGGGATAAAGTACTTTGGGAAAATAAATTTGCTTTTTTAGTTCAGCAGAGGGATCAGGCGAGGAATGATCTGGTTGAGTCTCAGCAGAAGTTTGATCTTGCTCTTGAAAGACTTCAGAAAAGGGGAAGTCTTGATCGTGATAAGGTCGGAACTGCCACTGCTTCACTTATATCGTCGGTTGAAGCAAGGTACTCTGCCCAGATTAAGGAAATTCATGAAAAATATACTACTACTATCAGTGAATTAACGCAGAAAAATAAGTCTCTTGAACGTGAACTGCGAAACACTAAAGAAGAATACGAAATCGAAAGAAGAACTCGAAGTTCCGATTCAGGTTCCCAAGGCCGTAAACTCCAAGACCTTCTAAACAACGAAAAAAGGCTCCAGTCCGAACTCGAAGATCTGAAATCCGGAAAAGAATCAAAAATCAGAGAAATAATGGAAATGTTCAAAGGTGAAAAAGAAAACTTTAAACTAAAACTCCAGGATTCCGAGCAGAAAATAAAAGAACTGGAACATAACAAAAGTCAACTTTTCCTCGAACATGAGAAAGAAAGAGCGAAATGGGCTCTTGAACGTGATCATCTTATTTCTCAGAAGAACGAAGCACAGGATATTGTTGATAGTCTGGAAAAAAGAAAAGACACTTTGTTGAAGGAAAATGAAAAACTTAAAGCAACTAGAGGCAGAGTCTCTTCATCGAAAATTGACAGCCTTGCAAGTGTTAACAAGTCTTACATGTCAAATCTTTACAGCACTAATATTTCTTTTGATGAAGTCACTAAAGAAGTCAAACCTGCTTGCACGTCACCTGGAAATGTTTCTAATGATTTTTCTCCGTTGCCGCTTAGGTTGAAGAACTATGGAGGTTTGCTTAAGAAGAAAATTGAGGATAAGGGATTTGAAGGGTTTTATCAAAATCTTGGTGAAATTGTTAGGAAACCGAAGAGAAACTTGGATGAGAATTCGAGGGGTTAATTATAATAATGAAAATCATCAAATAACATCGATCTTAAAATCCCCAAACTAACGATAACCAATTTAAAATTTTTCTATCACAATCTCTACTCACTCATCCTCATCGTGACCTGGCTCGCCATCCTTTTAAAATCCTTTTTGCTATCATTCAATAAAACTTTGCAATCATCTAAAATTTTATCAATTCTCTTCAACTTCTGATCCCGACCGTCTTTAGCTTTTCCAAGCTTAATTCCATCCAAGTCACTTGTCAAGATAGGAGGTAAAGTTTGAAAGCTCTGAGAATTTCTAATCAAAGAGTTTTTTCTCGTAATTCCAGCAAAAGACCCAGTACTAGGAACAATTACTTTAAAATTTTTTTCATCTTTTTCGAAGATTTCTTCCTTCGCGCCGCTTGCCTGATGAACTGAAAGTATTTGTTTTTGCACTTTTTTGCTAATAAAGTCAGACAAAAGTATCTTCGCCTGACTACTCTGCTTTTTTTTGTAAATTTCTCTTTTCCTAAATGGAAAGTCTGGAGTCAACCCGAATTCAACAAGCTGTAAAAGCTTTAGGTCTAAATTCGCCTTATTTTTAGTTGTTTTGGCGAATTTGGCATCGAAGATCTCTGGAAATTTTAATGGATACCCTGATGAATTGTTGTCATCGCTTGGATTTTGTTGAAAATTCTGAAGATTTTCAAGGTTCTGCGGTTTTCGGTATCGCTTGCGGATAAAGTCGTCGCTTTGAGAAGAAACTTCGTAGAATGGGACTTGGTTATTTGGAATTTTATGGCTTTTCATATTTTATTGTCGAAGGGTGAAATTTATGGTGATTATTTGTCAGAATCTTAAATTTTGATTCAAATTTTAAAGGGTAAAGGTTATTGTTGAGAAAATCGAAGGGTTTTGGATTTTTCAAAATATTTGGAATGGAAAGATGCAGGGAATTTTTTAGAATTGAAGGAATTTTCGCCTTTGGGATTGAAATAATGAAGATATCTATTTTTTTTTATTAATTATTTTTGTTTGAAGGATGGATTTATGAAGGTGGCATTTTTTTTTGAAATTTCTGGAATTGAATGATGATATTTTTTTTAGATATGTTTTGAAGTAGAATGCTGTAACTATGGTTAAATAAATTATTTTTCATATGATGAAATAAGGGAAAATGGCATAGGTCGGTTTTTTAAAATGTTGAGTTAACTAAAACTTATCATTTTGGTGTTTGTATGTAAATGTTGTGAGAACTTTAGTGATTTGTTTTTTTTTCTGATTGGGCATTGAGGGAAAAACAGTAAATATACTGAAATTATTTATTATTATTAAACATTTTATATTAAATTCTACCTTGAAAATATATTTTTTTTCAAGATTTGATGTGAAAGAAATGATTCATACATAAAAACATCTAAAATTAACTCAACTAATATCCAAAACTCTATTAAAATATCTGATTTTTCATCAAATTGTTAAAAAGTAGATAGAATCTTAATAAAAATCTCGAAAATCTTAATCTGATATAAAAATGGCTAACAAACGAAAAAATTATCTTTAAAACCTTTAGATTAAAATATTCCCATTCCCACATCAACCCTTAAACTTCCATTACCCAATCAACAACTAATAGAACCTAATCAAAATCAGCCTTCGACCTAATCAAACTTCACAACTCTTCAACATTCCACATCTAATCCTCTATTAACCTCTAAACTACATAAAAATACATTCATTGAACCTATCAATCGACTTTTCAAATTCATCAGCAAGTTTCATGATTTCATCATTTAAATCTTGATAGGGCATTCCAATTTCAACGTAGTCCAGCTCTTCCAACAGCAAAGGTAAATTTTTTAAAATTTTGCTAGTTTTATTCGCTTTTCCTTCTTCTTCAATAAATCGATTTTTTACTTCCCAGGACAAGTTTTTCTCAAATTTCAAAAGAGCTGAAAAATAAGCAGCAGGGACTTTTAACTCCGAGACTTCTCCTTTAATAAACATTAAGTATTGCTCTAGATACTCTTTGGTATCAGGCCGAGGCATTAACCCTCCTTTCATGATCTGACCGCAGATATATTCAGGGAAAGAAGGAGGACTAACCTTCAAATAACAAGCTTGAATAACCTGAATATAAAAATAGTCAATCATTGTTTTGTTGTTTTTATAAGAAGGTAATTGTTTTATTGAATTTTTCAAATATTTCAGATCTTCTTGACAAGCGCCTGAAATTGCTGACTTACACAAAACTGATGCGAATTTCGCTAAAAATAAGAAATTTGACTGTGTCAGGTACTCAAAATTACCTGAAGGGTTGTAGGAACGGAAATAAGGAAGCTTTACGGATGTCACACAGTCGGAGTGATTGAAACTTATGGTGCAGTAGTAGGATATTGAAAACTCTTGGAATTGGGATATTGATACTTTGTAGTGAAGGTGAGGGTTTGTTAGAGACACTTCGGCTCTTGCGATCATGTTTTCTTCGCATATTTCAAATGAAAGAGTTTCTGGAAGACATTTGTAAAGACCTGGGATAATGTTTAGGGAAAAGTCGAATAACTCTTGAAGTTGCTGATTAGAGCTCAATGACTTTGAACTCCTATCAGTAGGATTAAAACTAGACTGGTACTGAGTTTCTAAATCCATCATATTAAACTAATATCAACCCTTCCTAAACTAATCATTAACTATTCATTTAAAATTTCAATACCCAATCCCATTCTCTCCACTCAAATAAATGGAGAAAAAGTCAGCTTTTCTGCTTCTCATCCCTCTGCTTCTAGTGGCCTATATTCTCTCAGAATCATCCACATCCTCCTCATTCCTTTCAACGATCGACCTAGACATGGCCGATTTCAACAAATTCCTTCAAACCTACAACAAGCACTATTCCCATTCAGAAAAAAAATACCGTCTTTCCATATTCAAGTCAAACTTAAAGTTAATCCACGAGATAAATTCTCAGTCTCTCGACTTCAAACTGGCCATAAACAAATTCGCAGACCTGACGCAAGAAGAATTTTCTCAACTCCAATCAACTCCAAAGAAAACCAACATGAGTGCCGAGTCCAGGTCAAGAAGAATAAACGAAAATCAAAACTTAAAAGCAGCTCCAAGTTCTTTTGACTGGAGAGACAAAGGTGCAGTGAGTGACGTCATCGACCAAGGGAACTGCATGTCTTCTTGGGCGATCTCAGCTGTTGGAGCTGTTGAAGGCGCCCTGGTCGCTCAAGGGCTGGTCTCGTTAATCGACCTGTCAGTGCAAGAAGTGCTTGACTGTGCAAATGGAGCTTCGGACCATGGCTGTTCAGGAGGTTTAATTGACGACGCTTTTCTTTTCGTTCAAAATTATGGACTGACCACTGACTTGATCTATCCTTACATCGCTGCGAACCAGACGTGTAAACAGAACTCGGTAAAGCAAAACGTGACGATTATTCATAGCTTTTATGAAGTACCCTCGAATGACTCACCTTCTCTTATCAACCAGGTCGCGATGACTCCTGTTGTCTCGCAAGTGGATGCGGATAATTATGTCTGGCAGTTTTATTACTCTGGAGTTATTAATAAGTTCTGTGGAACTGACTCGAAACATTATGTTCTGATTGTTGGGTATAATCAGGATGCTAGTCCACCTTATTATATTGTCAAAAACTCGTGGGGACAACAGTGGGGCGAAAGTGGATATGCTAGGATTGGGATTTATGGAGGAGCTGGAATTTGTGGAATTCAGCAGGTGTGCTCGTATCCTTCTTATTAGTTTAGATATTTTATTAGGTTTGTAAAGAATTACAAAAGTTCGTAAAACGCTTGTTGGGAGTACATGCGCGCGATCTAAGAATATCAGGAGTAGGAGGAAATTTAATGAAATGTTTAAGTTGAGTAGAAGGAGACTCATCAGTGGCAGGCCTAGAAGACACAACAATATCAACCAATTTTTTCGTGATTTTTTTCTGACTCGAGGCCTTTTTACTTGAAGTGGGTTTAACACTCATAAGCTGAGCAGCCAACAATTTTGTCTGAACATGAACAGTTTCAATAGACTCTGCAAGATGAGCATAATCTTCCCACGAGGCTTTCCTTTCCAGATACT
The DNA here is from genome assembly GCA_006503475.1 of Stentor roeselii. Taxonomy (NCBI): domain Eukaryota; phylum Ciliophora; class Heterotrichea; order Heterotrichida; family Stentoridae; genus Stentor; species Stentor roeselii. The sequence goes on from RSEH01000303.1 coordinate 28,626, forward strand.
CAAGCACATCACTTATTTCCGCCTTGCAACTAAGTCGATTTTCAATATCCCTCAATTCAGTCTTTATTAAATTCAATCGAGTATCATAATTGATTCTATTTGATCCAGACTCTTCAAGACTCTGAAACATTTCTTTCATATCTTCCGAGATTTCCTTTGTTTTTATTGCAAGAGAACTGCAAGAGTCTTTTAGTTTCTTTATTTCAGCTTCCATCAACTTTGCAGGGAACTCATAAAAACTATCTTTTAGTTTCTTTAAATCAAGTTTTGAAGCCTTATCACAAATAATCTCATCAATTCTAGTAATCGCTTTTTCCTGATCCTCAATAAACCTATTAACCCTTTTCAGTTCCTGGCTATACTCAGTGATTTTCGGTAGATTTTCCTGTATAAACCCATCAAAATCAACTTTTGATGTCTTTCCATCCAATTCTTTTTTTAATCGATCAAACTGAAACTGTCTAATAACATCTGAATAATCATTCCTAATCTTCAAGACTTCTTTCTTCAAATTTTCTTCCATCATTTTCGCTTCTTTTTTCAAAGCAAGGAACTCTTCTTGAACACCAGAAATGCGAATAGTAAAATTACTTGAGTTTGACCTAAGTTCATCTCTACTGATAAAGCCTGTCATCAAACTCATGATTTTTTTTTCCAGTCTTTCAAGTGAAGACGCTGAGTCTTTCTTGAGTTCGAACTCTTTCGAGACTTTTTCTTTGAACTGCTCATGAACCGTCTGAAGTGACTCTAAAGTGGAAGTCGTGGCGAAGGACCTCGTCTTGTTGAGGATGTCTTGGGCGAAGTCCCACGAGCATTTGTCTTCTAAAGACCTGGAAACCTTTTCCAAGTCGCCTTGATAAGCTTTTAACCGCAGGTCTGTCAGGATGTCGTCTAAGAAAAGACGCATTTTGCAGAGTTCTGTGAAGTTTTGCTTGTTTTGATCTCGGCAGGACTCTAGTTCACGTTCTAAGCGCTTGATTTCACGGTTGCTTTCGTAGATGTCGCTTTTGTTTATCTTGTACCGCCGCTCGATTTCTTCTGAGATGCAGCTGATTGTTAGGGTGTTGTTTAGCCAGTCTTCTAGTTGAGATTTTACACTTGAGAGGACGAAATCTTTTAATTGTTCTGAATAGGCTAGGTCCGATGTGGAAAGGGATTTTTCTATTGAGTTGATGTAGGCTTCCATTAGTTAAATAATGAATTGGAAGAGACTGGCTGGTATTATTAGAGGTTATTAATTGAGAGGGGTTTAAGGTGGAATTTAGGTTTGTATTTTTAAGAGAGTAATCAAATAATATTTGATTATGGAATCTAATTTTTGTCGGATTCAATAGTTTATACATTAAATATTTAGACAGCCCAAATAGCTCTATAACCTATAAAAAACTGGTTTTCTTAACAAAATATTTTGAACACTGCAATGAAATTAGGTATTAAAAATGAGATCTGGTATGAAGGGATAAAACTTTATTCAAAGAGAACAGGCTGATCCTACATTAAATCATTTTTAAAAGTGTCCTGGGGTATTTTAATATTTTTTTATGCAGTCAATTTACAATCACTTTTCATTTGAAATTTATATAGATTCTAAAGTTTATTATTTTTGATATGGTGGTGACTTGTTGTTTCTTGCTGATGTAAGATTCTGATGAATAATCAACTAATTATTTTCATAAAATGTTTATTGCTTGTAAATGTCTTCTCCTAATAAACTCAAATGTTAAAAATAAACTCTTAAAAACTCAAATCATAATTAAAATTTAAACCAAATACATTCACCAAGTGAAAAATAGATCTTTTCTCTAGCCTGGATATCCTGTTGAACTTTATCAAAGGATACCTGAAGAAATGCCTGATTGTAATGAACAAATTAATAATATTAAATCCTCCAAGAATAGTTTTTCTTGAAATATTATCATCGTTTCCATACGACTGAATAATATCAGGCGATATTTCAACAAATCCTGACTATTACAAGAAGATCATTACTCAAAATCAACACAACTACTATCGAAGTCAAACTAGAAGCACAAAAGAGTTAATAAAATCTGAACAGTGATTTAAAATCATATCCAAGACAAAAAAGATTTTTTTTCAAAGAAATGAGGCATGAAGAAAAATGAAGCTCTTTCAGTTCAAACAAGAACCCGATAATACAAGCGACAGTATTTTTCAATCACTTTCTTAAACTTAATCAAATTAATGAGAAAAAAACATCTCCTAACCCTTCAAACTTTTCTTCTCTCAAACAAAACAAACCCCATCATCCTTACTTAATCCTCAATATTCCTAACATTAAAAATGAAAAATCAGTCAAAAAAAAGACTCAACACAGAAAAAACCCTTAAAATGAACGACAGCTTCAACAGTTTTCTCGTTGAAACCACTTTCAACAGCGACATCGACTTGACGATTCGCAAAGAAATCGATAAAAAATTCCATAAATCAAAAATCAACTCAGAGTACAGATTTCCGCGGAAACAAATCCACAAGAAGTCAAAATCTAAGCAGCTCTCAACGAAGCCGAGTTTTGAGTCCTTTGCCAAGACGACTACGGTGCACAAGCCTTCAAAGTCCTCGATAATTAATCTTTGCAACTTGGATTTGAAACCTGCTGATAGACTTTTGACGAAAAAAGTCACTTTTGACCTGGACTTATTTGATAGTAAAAAGGAAAAATCGAGGAATTTGTCTTGTCGTAATTTGAAAAATGATTCGCTCGGAAAGTCTAAGTCAAAATCGCCGAAATCTGCGAAAAAACAGGGGGAGTCTGGAAATAAGATATTTTCGACGAATTGTAAAAAACCTTCGGGTGAATGTGTTAATAAAATATTTACTACTAGTAGTACGAAAGGAAGAATGATTAGCACTGCGGCTTCTATGAGGTTGAAGAAGATCTACCATAACGGCCGAGCAGGTCAAGTATAATCTATTAACTACCACTATTTATTTGTTGTATCACTTCCAAAGCCCTATTTTTATCAATTTGCCTAATGGTGCTAGCCTTATTCTTAAACTTAACCTCAAACAACTTCGATGCATTTTGACAAAGTTCTGGTTTAAAAGTAGTCATAATAAACTGAGCCCTTTCACTACTTCTACTAATAACATTCGCAAAAGCATTTCTAAGTTGCGAGTCAAGAGCAGCATCAAGTTCATCAAACAAATAAAAAGGTGCAGGATCAGCTCTTTGAATAGCAATAATCAATGCAATAGCAACAGCAGTTTTTTGCCCTCCAGAAAGTTGCTGCATCTTATAAACCGCGTCTTCAGACCTTGAAAAGCTGACAGAAATGCTAACCCCGACATATTTATCCACTCCAGTCCCTTCGCCCTTCACCATCTTCAGCCGACCCTTGCCTTGCGTGACGATTTCATGAAAAACTTCAGAGAAATGTTGAGCGACGCTTCGAAAGGTCCTAACAATTGCGTCGTCTTTGACACTTTCTAGATGACTGATCAAGTCATAAATAGCTTGTTCAGATTTATCCAAATCAGCGATTTTTTCCTTTAAAGTTTCCATTTTTTCCATGTATTTGTTGTACTGTTCCAGTGCCCGCTTGTTGACATGCATGTACTTCTTGATTTTCTTTGAGTTACTTTCAAGTCGTGCTTTTAGAGCCTCTGGAGCTTCAGTCTTAAGCCGGTCGTGTTCTTCAGCGGGTAAGGCTCCGAGACTTCCCATTTTTTTAATGTAACTTTCTTTATTCTCAGCAAGACTCAGGAGTTTTTGAGTGGTTTTGTCGAGGTCTGTCATGATTTCAGTGATTTCATGATTTATCCGGTTTAAGTTGTCTTTACGATTTTTTGCTTCGTCTTGTGAGGTCCTTATGCTTATCTTGCATTCGGAAAGGTCTTCGTTGTACTTCTGGATGTCGATTTCACAGGATTCAATCAAGTTGTTCACATGTCGGTTGTCCTCTTCCAACTCGGCCTGGTCTTTGCTTTCTAAGGTCAAGGCACAGTCGCCGATGGCTTCTTCTAACTTTCTTTCTTTATCAGGTAAAAAAACTTGGACTTGCTGCTCAAGTTGTTGAATCCTCTGAGCAAGTTCATTTTTTCTAGAAGTGATTTGAATGCAGTTTTTTTCCAAGTCTTCAAGTTCCTTCATCAGTGTTTCAAGTTCTTGACTTTCAGTGATTGACAAGTCGTTTAACTCATTTCTGGAAAGTTCTAAATGACTACTGGTTAAATTTTCTTCTACTGTTTTCAGTCTTTTTTCGTAGTCCCCCTGGGCTTTTTCAAGTTCGTTGATTTGGTTATGAAGGTCAAAGCGTAGGTTTTTTAAACTGGCTTCTTGAGTTTTGAGTTCCTGTAGTTTTACTGCAGATTTTTCCTTTGATATAAGACTTTCTTGCATGTTTCTTTCGAGTTGACTTGCTTTTGACAGTATTTCATCTTTTTGCATGAGGAGATAAGCGAGTTTTGACTTGACTGTGTTGAGGTCTGTTTTCAATGAGAAGCATTCGAGGTAGGTGTTGATTCTTTCACGCTTCGGGTCGTTTACACCGCCTCGGATGATGTAAGCTCCGGCTTGAATGAAGAGGCCGTCAGTAGTGACACAATGAAGTTTGTAGTCTTTTGCGTATCTTCTAGCAACTTCGCTATTTCTCACGATGAGACATTTGCCGAAGACTTGGTTGAGGACTTGGCTCAGGTCAGCTTTGACCTCGTCTTTTACTTTGATTTGCTTGACGAGGACTATTGAGTCACTGCCTGAAGGGTATTCTCGAACTTTTGAAGGCTTTTCGTTCATCCAGTCCAAACAGAAAATGTTGATTTGGTCTCCGGCTATTGAGGAATTTATGTCTAACACCTTTCGAGCTACTTCGATGTTGTCGACGATTATTGAAAATACTTGTAAACGACCGGCAATGTCGGCACAGCCTTGAAATTTTGAAGGAATTGTTATTAGGTCGATTAGGGGACCGTGAAAACCATCGAGATGGGAACATTCTTGTTTTAACTTCTCAAGTGTTAGGAATAGGGAACCTGGAAGTAAGATTCGAAGTCTTTGGGTGCTGTTTAGGATTTTTGATTCGGTTTCATCTATGGCTGATACTATTTTTTCTTCCTCGTGGCGAAGGATTGCTAGGTTTGTTGCGTTCTCTGCTCTTTGTTGTTTGAAGGTTATGTAGTTTGAACCGTGACGCTCGTTTATTTGCTTTTCTTCGAGAAGTTTAGTGGTGAATCCAGGAAGTTTCGAGTTGATTTCTTCAATTTTATCCTGAATCACTTTAATTTCATTCTTGATGGAATTAATATGAAAAACATTTTCCTGCTTCACTCTTTCCCACTTCTCAATCTCTCCACCAAGAAACAAATTCCTTTCCTTGATACTTTTGAATCGACTAGCACTTCCCTGTTTAGCAAAAAGTTGATTTTTTCTTCTATTTTTCAAAGCCAAGTCACTAAGCAACTTCTGTTCCAATTCAAAAACATTCCTCTGTGCAGGTCTTAAATCATTCAAATCCCTCTGAAACCTCTGCAAATTTTCCCTAACACTTTTAATTTCATTGCTAAATTCCTCTAATTCCTTCGCAGTTTTCGCTCTTTTATCCTTATAAACCGAAATTTTCGATTCAATCTGTATTTTTTCACTTTGCAATTTTCCCATTTCATTTCCAAGATTTTCCACAAATCCTTGAATTTTCTTTTCCAAAACACTTTTACTTTGAATGATGACTTCAAACTTATCGATTTCTTCTTGAATAGTGTGACTTGTAGATTTCATTAGGTTGACTTTTTCATTCATATCAGCGAGTTGGGACTCAATTAAGTCGATTTGTTCCTGATCATTGACGACGTGGTTTTTATACAAAATATATTCGATTGCGCGTCTTTCTTTTTCAAGTTTTGTATATTCTTGAAGTTCGTTGCTTTCTCCTCGAAGTTCATCGATTTTTTCTTGGATTCTTTCAAGGTTTTCTTTGATTTTGTCTTGTTTTCTTTTAGTGTCTTCCATTAACTTCTCACTTTCGAGCTTTCTTTCGTCGAAGACTGTTGTTCCTGCAACTTCTTTTAACAGGTCGAGACATTGGGCTTCGTTCATCCCTGCTAAGGATGCTACTCGGCCTTGCTGTACCACGTAGTAAGGGTTTGACTTTGAAAAACCGGCACTTTCTAGAAGGTTGTTTATGTCGCCTTTTGTTACATGTTTGCCGTCGATGTAAAACTCGTCTTTTTTGTCTTCGAGCACACGCTTTATGGATACGGTTGATTTTTCTATTGGAAGACGTGAGTCTGAGTTGTCTAAGATGATTTCAACAATCGCCATATCCTGAGCTTCAGCACCTTCATGAATAAGTCTTTGCTTCTCTTCACTTCTAATATTAGAGAACTTATCAGAGAGCACGAACATAATAGCGCTAAAAAAATTTGACTTTCCATGGCCATTCTGACCTACAACAACATTATCCTTGGCACTGAGAGGTCCAATAATGACCTGTTCTCGATAAGTCTTGAATCCCTTGATGATGATTTGCTTGATATGCATGGTTTATAAGATACTCTCCATAACATTTACATGAGTATCTAAAAAGATATAAAAAATTCCAAACAAAAAATCCAAACTTTTTTCATTCATCCAAAAAACTACTTACCTAATATTTATACTTTCCTAATAACCCAATTTCCTTTAATTCTTCTTCACTTTAAATTCAAATTCTTCGAATAAAATAATTTCTTCACATAAAACCTAATTCAACCCTAAGAAGTTATTGAGGTCCCATAGCTCAGCCGGTTAGAGCGCTGTGCTAATAACGCAGAGGTCCTGAGTTCGATCCTCAGTGGGACCACTTTTTATAAAAATGAACTCACGATACTCAGAACTGCTGAATTCCCAATGTAACCTGACTGACTTATACCGAAACCAGCTCCAAGTGACTTCATCTGAGTTGAAAAAAGCTAGAAATACGATTCAGAATTTAAGAGCTTTGCTTGTTTCTTTTACTTCTGACTTTCAAATCAAGTCAGCAGAATTTCAACCTTTTTTAGACTTTATTCATCAGAACTGTGAAGATGATAAAAGACTGGCGGATTTGGAAGATACTTTTAAAAGAAGTCTTACGAATTTGTATACTTCTTGTCCTTATAACCTCAGCATCTTTCAGATTCCTAGTGATCTCATTTTTATGGTTATGGAGTTCTTGGGGGTTAGAGAATTGACTGTTTTTTCGTATACTTGTAAAGAAATTTACTCGATGTGTCAGGCGCAAAAATTGTGGAAGAATTTAGGATTGTCGAGGTGGAAAGAAGATAACTTTGATAGAAGAAGGTTTTTGAAGAGGTATTCACAAGAAATGATGTGGTTTCATACAAGACCAGCAGTATCCACGTTAATCGGTCACCACGGAAGTGTGACCTGTCTTGACTTCTTAGAAGGATCTCAAGTATTCGTAAGTGGTTCCGACGACTGTTCCCTATCCTTATGGGAGGTAAAAACGATAAACCCAGATAAAGGAATGTTAAAGCAGCACCACATTCAAACTCGTCCAATAAACAAAAAAATCTGTTTCTACGGTCACGGAGGTCCAGTATGGACCTGTTGTTTTTCTCCCAGTAACACCCTGATCTCAGGTTCCCACGACAAGACCTTAAAAGTCTGGAACATGAGCACCGGTCAATGTCAATTCACAATGCGAGGTCACAACGGTTGGATAAGTTCAATCGACAGTACAAGTTCGCTCATAATCTCATCAGCATGGGACTCAACAGTAAAATTCTGGAACATAGAAACTAAGAACCAAGTCCAAAACCTTCACTTTGAAGACATCGTTTATTGTTTAAAAGCTAAAAATCAAACCCTTGCCCTAGGGACCAAGTCTCATAGTCTTGAAGTCTGGGATATTCTTAGAACTTCTCAGGTACTCAACTGTGTAGGGCACTTAAAAGCTGTTAATGCTTTGAAAATGACGGAAAATTTAATTGTTTCTGGAAGTTCTGATTCACTTGTTAAGGTTTGGGATGTTCGGACTGGTGAATGTGTTGGGAACCTTCCTGGACATAGTAATAAAGTTGTTTGTGTTGACTTTGAAGAAGGTCCGATGAGGGTTGTTTCTGGAGGTTATGATAAAAGTATTCGGGTTTGGGATTTAAGAAACTTTTGCACTGCTCGAAGTGTTTTAAGAGGTCATAGTGAACCTGTCTTTTGTGTTCGGTTTGATCAGACGAAACTGGTTTCGGGGTCGATGGACCAATGCATTAAAATATGGAACTTTGAAAGTAGTTGATGTAATATGGATTAATTAAAATACTTCACAGCCACCTGCACATCGGGCACTTACACCTTTTTCTTCTACTTTGAAACTTTTCTCTTCTATTCGACCTTCTAAAGCTTTCAACTTATTTTTCAGTTCAAGGTTTTCCTTTAGTCGCTCGAAGGTGATTTCTTCACTTTGGATAAGACGCATGTTTAGTTCTTTCACGCTCTTTGTTAACTCAGCAAGAAGATCTTGCTGCATGTCGTGAAAAGCGAAAGAATGATAAGAAAGACTTGAATTTCCGCTATTTTTTTTCATTGCTCTTCCCAAGTCTTCTCTTCTGTTTTTTTCTCTGTCGAACTTTTCAGTTTCTTCTGAAGTGATTTTGACTTGATCGGAGAAATCTTGAAACTTTTGATGATCTTTTTTGAAAGGATCTTCATCAATTTTATAATTTTTTGATGGATTTTGAGTGAAATTCAGTGGCTTTGGTGAAATATGACCTTTTTCTTTGTTTTTCTCTGAAATTTGAGTTTTTCTACGGTCTTGGCTTCTTTCTGGTGCCTGTATTGTTGACGAAAAGGGAAGATCTGGAGTTACTGATGGTGAATTGATAGTTGTTTTGCTTCTTGTTGGTTTTCTTTTAATTAATGTTGAAGACGGTTGAGGGGAAGTGCTTGGATTGGCTTTGGAAGGGTTTTTACTTGAAGAAATCGCTGATTTGTTTAAACGTGACTGGTCTTCAGTGGTTTTTAAAGGTTTTGATGAGTTTGGCGTTTGTGGTTGCGACGGTGATGATAAGGGAGAATTGTTTTCGAAAGCTTTTTGAGACCTTTTTTCATGTTCTGTCTGACTTTTCAGACGTTTCACTTGAGTTAAACTCAGATGTTTCTGGAAGGTTGGTTTGGTTTCTTTGGAAGTTGAGGTCATTTTTTGTTATGTTATTCGAATCAATGGGTGAAGAATAAGGAATTTGATTAGTTAACTATGAACTTTACCATGGTTTTAGTTTAGCATCGAAACCGCAATTAAAGATTGGGGAATGATGAGGGAAGAAGAATTAGAGATGGCTTTGATTAGCTTTTGGGATTGGCTTTTTTATTTGAATGATTTTTTATCAATTTAATAAAGTTTATGAATTTTAAACTTTTATTAAATTGACAAGGTTATAGAGTAGCGTGTTTTTATTGTATTTAAAAGTGAGAAGGAATTTTGGAAAAGATTATTAACTGGGTAGTCATCAAACTGAAATGGTTTAAAAATCTAGAATGTACTGAGAATATATAGTTTTAATCTTATGAACTTTTGAGGAAATTTCATTATCGAGCTAATATTTAGTTTCTGTATTTAGAAATATTTTATTGTACTACAATTAAAATATCAGAGAATAAAAATTGCATAAATCGATTTATACTCTGCCAAATCGAGAAGAAAGGTTATTCTTTTGAAAAAGAAGTCCTCTTAATGTTTCATTCTCGAATGCAGGAATAAATTAATACATCCCGAACTACTAAACTATTCTAAATGGTAGATAATGTAAGTTAAAAAATATAGCATTTCGTGCAACATGCTGAATGATTATAAGAATTCCGAAATGACTCTCTTGGTTCCAGCTCTCCTTCAATAATAGTCCATTCATCATTCTCTTCTTTAATAAACTTCTCAAATTTTTTCATATCCCTATTTTCCCTTCTAATATCTGAGTTGAGATCCTGGATGACTTTCGAAAGTTTCAAAAAAACTTTCGATTTACTTTCATTAACCCGATTTCTACATGTCATCATCGAAACCTTGCAAGAATCACTTTCAAATCCTTCATCAAATTCACTATCAGAGATAAGACTTGAATCCAGGTAATTTTCTTTAATTTCTTTGTTTTTTCCTATTTGAGAATTTTCTCCAAAGTCCTTCAAGATGAATCCAGGTCGATCTTCGTCTTGTTCTTGAGTGTCAGTATCCAAAACCTCATCTTTTTTGGTAAAATCAGTTTTTTCAGCTTCAAAAGAAGAGTTATTGAAAACCGAACTAGGAATTTCAAAGTTATTTTCATTTACTGCTTCGAGATTTGCAACTAAAGTATGAACTCTTCCGCCTTTTCTTTGATATGATGAAGATGAACTTTGGGTACTGTTGAAAGATGTCTTTTGTCTTTGAAGTTTTGAAAGGATTGGAGTTTGGCTTTGTTTCAGTGATTTTTTTTTGGATTGTGTGTCAGTCCTTCGAAAAGTGCTTGAATAATCGTTTTTAAGGTTTTCAGGTAGACCTAATAACATGAGTTGGTTGTAGTCAGCTTCTAGCCAAATGCAGCTTCTTGAGAAACTCGCATCTTTGGAGTTTGAAATTTGAGAATTTTTGATTGATTTGGTATTTGTGTCGTTTATCATTTTTGAATTACCTTCCATTTATTATAAGCAATAATCACCATTTATCCCTTTTTGAATTAGTTACTTTTTTTTAAACCCTGAACCCATACATTCAGCAACAGAACTCGATGCATCTTTTTTCTTATAAGGAACAACGAACTCTCGGAATCTATCCTTCGGAGAATTGACCCGAAGACTTGGACTTTTGGACTTACTGAAATTTCTGCTTTGCCTCAAGTCATCATAATTTTCTTCATTTCCAAGACTCATCTCATTCCTTTGATCATCATCGTTAATTTCACTCTGATTTTTCATTCCACTACGAATCGACTTATAACTTCTGGACTGTCGAGGTGCGAAAGTCGCTCCATTCGATTCACTTTGGGAGAATTTTCTATGAAAAGAAGGACTTCTAGGATCAGGTAATTTTTTAGGACTTTCAATAGTTTCAAGTAGTTTCTTATCAAGTTTTTCTACTTTAGCTTTAGAAATTTCAGTACTTTCCTTAAGTCCAGAGAGATTTTTGTTGTAGTTTTGAGAGTCATCTACTTGATTCGAGTACAAAGAATTCAAACTATGCTCTTGAGGCGAGATTTCATCATCACAAAATTCGAAGTTTCCGATGATATCCAAGAGAAATTTCAGCAAATAATGAAAACTTGAGCTGAAATTCGCGTTTTCGACTAAAGTTCTGAATCTTTTCTTGCATTGGACTCGTTCTTTGAACATCCTGTAGAGTACTGGGTAGCGTTTTAAAGAATTGACAAGGACATCTAATAGTTCCAGGTTTTCAGAGAAGGTTGAAAAGTGATTTGATTTGAATTGAGTATGAGAAATCTCGTAGTTCAGTTCTTGTCTTGCATCTTCAATTGCTTTTAACGTTTTTATTTGAGATTTGAAGGACTTTTGAGAGTCTTTCAGCTTTTCATGAAGTCGAAAGATTTCCTTTTCTCGGTCTTTTAAAAGTTTTCGGTACTTTAAAAGCTCACTTTGAAGAGAATCGTTGGAATCACGGAGAGATTCTAAATGTGAATGATTCCGAAGTAAATCTCTTTTACTGACTGAGTCTTCTTTGAGGAGCTCATAAGAAATTTTGTACTCGTCTCGTTCTTTTTTTAAGGTTTGAATGGTTTGAGCTGCTTTTGTTAAGTCTTTTTTCATGAGTTCAAATCGGTTCTGGTCAATCATAATTACTAATTATTTGAATATACCCAATGCTACTCAAAACTTGTCTTGAAATTATTATTTGTATAAAAAACTTGCATCAAATCTTTTAAGCGACTTGATTTTTTCCTCGAGTTTTTCAGAATTCTTGATAAAAGCCTTGCATTTATTGCAAAGTCCCTGATTTTTTTCCATGTCTCTTATTTTTCCATCGTAAAACTTTTTCATTTCTTCATATCTCCTTCTCCAAATATCTTCAATCGCGTTTCTTTCATTTAAAATTTTCTGTTCAATATCATCATCGAAACAAGTAAAAGTGTCCTGTTGAAGACTCATCATTCTCTGATGATAATTTTTAAACATTTCCTTTTGAACGATTTTTTGACTTTTTTTGTCTTCTTCGTGTTTAGCGATGAGTGTTCTGGCTTTGGCAAGTTTATATTCAAGACTCATGATTTTTTTTTCTAGTTTTGAGACTTTTTCAGATGAATAAGGCGAGGAGGTCCTTGTGATGCGTCTTGAATTTGAAGAGCTGAATGGAAAATTCGACTTTTTCCTTGAGATGCGTCTTGCACTTTTTTTATTGTCAATGTTCATAAATTATTAAGTTAAAAAAATGAACCTCAAGGTTTCTTTGCTTTTTGTTACTTGAGAAGAATGATCTGATGACTTTTGCATCCAGTTCAAGTGAAATGAAATAAAAGATGAAAGACTCTCGAATGACTGGATTTCTGCTGAGAGAGAGGAAAAGGAGAGGCTTGGAGAAGGTTTTGAATAAAAGTCTTCGAGAATTCGGGTTTTTTGGCTTGGTTTTAATTTTTCTAGATGGACAGAGAGTGAGTTTTTTAAACAATGCTTTAGAAGCTCTTCGTTGTTCACTGGAAGTCCTGCTGAGGTCATTTGAAATGAACTTGAAAAAACTTGATCACAAAAAAAGACGATTTTTTCACTTTTATTTGTTTTTAATGATGCTTTGACTCCTAATAGAGAAGCAGAGTATAACTTTTGAAGAATATCTTTTGAATCATCTTCAGGAATTCCTACTTTTGTTGCTTTTTTGAATCCGATGCAAACTTTTCTAGCTATTTCTAGAGTTCTATCGAAATATCCGAGTTTTTCTGCACTTTCTGCGAGTAATAATTCAGAGGAAAGGGTCAATAAATGAGAATTTCCGAATTCTGATGAAAAGATTAGGTAAGACTTTTCGTTGTATTCAAGATTTTTTTCGTAATCTCCCTCGAAACTAGAAACTTTTCCTAAGGCGAGGTAGATCTGGGCAGTCTGACGGTGATTGGGTCCTAGAATCTTTAAGGAACTTGCCAGAGCAACTTTCAAGAACTTATCAGCTGATTGAAAATCTTTAAGACTCATATAAATCTCTCCTAAAAACACATGAATTTTTATATGCAGCGGATGAAAAGCGCCATAATGAAAATTCAAAGCCGCAAGAGCCGCATTAAAGCAATCTAAAGCTTCAATCTGTAAACCCTTCTTCAAAAAAGCCTTAACAAGAACACACCAAGTCCTAACACTAGTTACCGAAAAAGGATGTATCTGAATAAGCGCTTCTTTCGCTTTCTTAGTCGCATTATCAATATCACCAGTTTCAACTAAAACCTCAGCAATTTCCGTTAAAACTCTAAAATCTCCAAGTTCATTCTCACGATCAACAACGACACTAATTCTCATTTTCAATTCACAAGCCTGCAAAGCAAGTGCAAATTTTTTCTGATTTAAACAAGTTCCACTTTTATTTGCTAAAATTTTATACTCAACATTATTCATCTCAAAACTGTTACATTTAGCTTCAATCATTTTAATCATTTCAAGATTGAAAGGTTTTTCTTTTGTGAAGTCAAGATTTGCTTGAAAGTCGACAGAAATATTGCAATGAAAGCAGATAGAAAAGATAAGAGCATTTAAATTAATGAGTTTTTTTTGAATTTTTTCAACGTCGACTCCGTATTTAGAAGTTGCTGTTGGGATCACTACTCGTGTCCAGAAAAAGTCACTTTCAGGGCGATTTCCAAAGACAAGATTGAAGAAATCGGCGACTTTTTGATACATGAAGGAGTCTAAGGTAAAGGTGTTAAAAGGCAGATAATCTTCAAAAAGACCTTCAGGGTCTTCGAACGCGACGGAAGTCGTAGTTTTTCGATGAAGTCTTTTTTTTATGCTAGGTGTGAAAACTGTATGAATACTTTTCCGTGAAAGCTTTTGCATGTCTTCTGCTATTAAAGGCGACTGCATGTAACTCATAGTCCTCGCACTTAAATCTCCCTGTTCATGAACTTTTGAATAGTCCAAGTTGAATTCAGACAATAGCTGAAACAAAAGAACTTTACAACTTCTTGCAAGACATTCAATAAAAATCATTTGTTTTACATGAGTCAATCGACTTTTCTCTGCAACTTTTCCCATGTACCTCATATTTACCCCTTTTAAATGAAAAGCTTCAGTTAAAGACCTGGAGTCAATCACAAACAAATCAAGTGAATCCAGGTCCTTCACCAGTAAATCAATTTGAAAAGTCCTTAAAAATTGTCCAGCTTTTAAAAGTTTTTCATTCTCAGCTGAAGAACTCACATGTTTATTAATAAAACCGTCTGAACTGAGCCTTTCTGGATAAATCGAAAGGAATTCAGGTCGAAGTCTTTTCGAAAAGTCAACAATTGCAGAATTTTCCAAGTCAACAGGCAACAAGTACCCAGTTTGAGTCATATAAACATTTTCCTCAGTTCTTACTTTTTCATCCATTCCAATATTTTCATTAACGAAATTCTCAAGTTCTGCATATCCGAAAGTCCTGTGAAACTCCAGAAATGCACTTAAATGGACGTAACAAGGCCCAACTCTTGAGTTCCATTCAAAAAAATGTTCTTTAAGTCTGGTTTTTAAAGCTAACTCTTTCAACCAACTGTAAAAATTTTGCTCTACTAAAAAAACACCGTCACTTTTCGGCCCATGGACTAAACTTCGATCTCCTTCTAAAGGTGTCATCGCAACAGCCAAGATACGAAAGCCCCTGAAGTCAACAAGGCACATTGGAGGTAAACGAAAAGGAAGAGTTGGAATCGATTTTGCTAAAGTATAAAGATTGTCAAAAAGCCAGTTATTTGCTCGAAATTCATGACCAAAAAGTTGCCAATCAGGTGTTCTGGAGTTTCTGGGTGTTAACTTGAAACAGATATTTTGGTATTGGTAAATTTGGTAACTTTCTGACTCTTCTAATGGGAAAAATTGTCTTTCATGGTCGGGGAGTGTTAACTCGTTGATGATCAGTCTGGAAACTTCAGTCACTTTTCGCTTGAATGAACCGAGATGTTTAAAAAAACGGATGCCACTTATCATGCTTTGCTCGTAAGTCTCAGATCTCACTGTCTGTCCCCAGAGGACTTGAAACTGGTAGTCCCATGAAAATTTCAACAACTTTTCATATCTTTTTCTCTTCTGAGCCTCGATTTCTTCAAGTTTTTTCTTTTCTTGTTCATCTTGAAGTCTTTTTCTTTCATTTTCAACTTCATTTTTACGCTTCTGCTCTTCAATCATCTGTTCTTTCAGTCTTTGCTTTCTTTTTTCCAGTTCATTCATTTTTTTAAAAGCTTCTTCTCGCATTTTTCTTTTATTCATCTCGTCAATGATTTTATTTTCCAGAGCTTTTTGAGCTTTCATCGCGTTTTCAGTTTTTGAACAGTCGAAATTTTTCTCGATTTCAAGAGCTTTGAGCCAATTATCACAAAGGATTTGGGAATGAGTGGCGAAGACCCAAAAAATCCGTTTTCCTTTCCTTGATGGAGAAAGAAAAGAAATTTCGAATAAGAAGCTGTGAGTTTTTTTAGTGAAAATGTTGGAATCGATTTGTTGAAACTTGCATAAACGAGCTGAGATTTGACCTTTTGGGTCTGTTGAAACTTGGGTCTTTATACTGACAAGGTTTAGGGAATGAGGCGGGTCTCGGTAGTAACTTATTGTGCCTTCTTTTACGATTAGGTAACGACGGTTGAAGCAACATCCTCCTTTGGAAAGTTTGAAAACGTTACCTTCGCAGCCTGAAACTAGATAAGGGTTACAGTTTATCGAAGAGGCTAGACTTGAGGCTTGTTCTAGGTCATCAATCATTTATAATATTGAAGTTTCTAGAATGGATTTACTTTTAATTTAGATTAAAATTAGTTTTTGAAATATTGGGTAATCACTTTAAAAGAAGAATTGTGGATTTAGATGATTTGATTGTATATTATTAAAGGTTATTTATAAATAGGTGTTTATAGATGATCTGGATGTTTATGAATTAATTACGTGAAGATTTAATTTAAAATATATTTTGAATCAACTGGTTAATTATATGTTAATTGTTGATTTAGGTATTCCAAAAAAAAGAAATTATATACTTTCGTTAGGATTTTCAGCTTCATGCTCGTTTTTAGATATAAATTAAGAGATTTATGTTTAGGGTATAATTCAAAGTCCTATAAACTGAGAAAAATTAAAACTTATCAATGAAAATTAGCCGTAGTTATCCAATTGAATCAATATAATTTCGCTAAGATTATTATATTCATCACTTACTATTTTCTAAAATTCTTCTTCTATTGCTAAAATCTTAAATAAACCCAAACTTAAAATTTCCAAAATATGAAGGTCTAATAAAACCTAATAACCCATTTCTAATAAATGAAATTACAAGATCTTCGAAACGATTGTCTTCTAGTTATAATCGAATTCCTAACCTTTACAGAAATAGCCAGTCTTAGAAAAATCTGCAAGTATTTCAAGACCTTTGTATCAAAAAATCATACCTTTATCCAAAACTTATTCACAATTAGAAATTTCATCGAATCCTCGAAAGGTCTCAACAGCTGGGACCGAATTTGTGAAGAGATGATAAGTTCAACAGAGCCAAAGAAGTTTTACCCATATTACACCAACGGAGGAACATATCAAGACCTTCCTGATTACTTCATCCAAAACCTGGTAAACGGTCGTGTTTACTCCTCAACTGTGAACACCAATAATCTAGTCAAGTATTGTTACACTAACTATCAATTTGGATCTGACTTTAATCCTTTAAATCATAAAGTATCTGAAAATGTTTTCTTTATTAAAGATATTGAAGAGTCTTTGAAGATCTATACAAAAGAAATGCCACTTTTACAGTCAGTAAAATTCAACAGTCCTCAATCAGGCTTTGGATGCCCTGTTTCGACCTTGATGGTCTTTAGCAGTGTTGAAAAGGAAGAAGATCTTGATTTATTTGAATTGTTTTATGATACTTTTGAGGTTAATCAAGTTGTTGAAATTGCAAAAATATTGAAATTAGATCCGATTGTTGAAAAATCTGCTGAAGTTATTAAAGTTACTTTTGATCGAAAAGAACCTGGAATAGCTCCTTTGTTGTGGGTCAAGATCAATAGTATTTATGCTAGACGAAAACATAGCTTTTGGGAAAATTTCAGGAAAAGTCTATTTGCGAGATATTTTTATTTACTTATTATTAAGGGGGAATATCTTGAAGGAGGACCTGGAATCGACTGTGGAGATGTTACTCCAGTGTTTAGAGTGATTAGAGTTAGAGATTAAGGTAGTTAATGTTTTGATTTAGGTTGGTTATTAGGATGATAATCTAATATGATGTTAGTTTAAAATTAACTTGATGTCTTTACCAAAAAACAGTACTTCGAACTTGTCTCCTGTTTCAGAAACGTAGTTTCTTCAACTTCAGTCGTAGGGGTTGTACATTCTATTGATTTTCTCTAAGTTTTTCAATGAAATCTTATAAAAAACTGCAGAGCTCATGCAAAAGCACATAAAATATAGCCACTTTATTAATTCCAATGTGCATGTATCAAACTCTATCAAATAAAGCTTTTTGTCATAATTTGTGAAGCTATCAACATTATAATTAGTAAAATTACCTCCATCAACTACAACAATATTTCTCAAACCCGATCAATTATTAGTTCAAAAGGTTCTGAATTAATCCTCGACCTAAAATTTAAAAAATGCTCAAAAATTGAATGCGTAAATAAAAAGCATTTGAAAACTCCTATATAGGGTATATAGTCGCTTGTAAAAAACATATCTCTGCAATATATTGGAATTTCTCATGAAATAGTTATAAAATACTTAAATTGCCAAAATAACAAAAGAGCTGAGACGTTGAAGAATATTAATTCTTGAGAGTAGATAAATCTTTTCAGTAATTCAGTAAAATTTACCTTTTTTAATAGAGTAAACTGTATTAAAATCGTATTGAAATTCCTTCGCTCAGAGATGAAATTATTTGTGAAGTTTAAAAAAAAGATTCAAATGCTTCTTCTATTTCGATAAGCTTTTCTAAGCATTTGTTCCAAAATGTTTCACTCATATTTTCCTATTCTAGCTTCAATATATCGAAAACAATGTAAGTTTATGAACAAGAGATTCAAGTTCACAGAAAGGTATTTTATTGAATTTTAGGATAATTTAATTTTATACTTCTTCATCAATCAATTTAGCAGCCTTTAAGACTTTAGAATCTAAGAACTGCAAGGTAAAAATCATTCAAAATTTTACCCGTTAACCATTTTTATATTTAAGATTGCCTAAGGTATTGAATTATTTTACCAAATATACGAAATTTTGTAGTCATTTTTAAGTGGAATATATTAAATCGAATAATTTTTAATAGTTTTAAATGGCTTTATATTAATTTCCTTTAGTTCTTCATGATATTTGGTTTTATTCATTTTTAATCAAGAAAGTGTCAATGGTTTCTTGAGTTAATTCATATGTTCAGATTTGGATTCAAGACGCTTTATATCTTTGTTTAGTGATCGCGATGCTCGAAGATTAGAATTTCAGGTAGTTTTCAATACATTATCCTTTGAAAAAATTAAAATTGTTCTCAAATGAGTTGACTCCGAGCATTCCATGATATTTAGAATGGTCACTTAGGGTAATTGAAAATATATATTTTAATCATAAGGCGATATTTCTAATTGATTTCTTTAATACTCTTGTGACATAGAAATTAATCTAAAATGCCCATTAATGATTTAATTTGATATCGAAACTTCTGGGTCTATGCGAATATATATTATGTGAATAAATATCATTTTGCTTAGATTTGGATCAGTTTTTTCATGTCTTGAAAAGAGCTATGAAGTTTTTTTATCGTCAAATCAGTAATTTTTGGTTAACTGATTGTATATTTTATTGACGAAATCATTCAAACCTTAAAATAAAACTATACATATCATACCTATATAAAATCTATAAATTATTTCATAATCCTTCAAAATAATAAGTTCATAAGTCTCAGTTGTTCAGCAATATACAAATCTAGTTGATAAATTTGAAATATCTTAATAAATTCATATAAATTCGATGAATATCATAAATCTCTATCAAAATAAATCACAACTTATCATGCTTGATCCTAAACATCTTCGTCATTAATAGAAATTTCTTGATTTTCATATTAACTACTGAATCGAATTCAAGCATTACTCATGTTTTCTCAAACACCTTACAATAAAATGGTAGAAAAAAAGGTTTTTGTGATTTTTCTTCTGCAAGCGTTCTCTGTGAATGCATTAGTGAATTACACAGTCTCAGGTATGAGCTCAGGGGGGTATATGGCAGGCCAAATGCACGTCAGTCACTCTTCATCAATTCAAGGCGTTGGCATCGTGGTTGCAGGCCCCTACTACTGCTCCCAAGGCTCAGTGACAAGGGCAAACACAATATGCACTTACAATGATACAGTGTTGGACGTAGCGCCAATGATCGCCTACGCGACCTTAATGTCATCTAAAAATCAAATCGATCCAGTCTCATTCCTATCCACATCAACAGTATACATCTTTTCAGGTTTAAGAGACGAGTTGATGATTCCACAAATCGTCGAAGGCACATACAACTTTTACAAGGCATTTGTCCCATTGAATCAAATAACATTTGTCGAAGAAATTCCAATCAACCATGCCTGGCCAACTAAAAATTCAGGAAATCCCTGTTGGTACTACGGTCAATTCTTCGTAAACAGCTGTGGTTATGATGGTGCTGGGATAATTTTAACTACTTTACTTGGACCTTTGTATCAAGATGGTCAAAGTAATTCAAGCAATTTGTTTTCCTTTCCTCAGACAAAATATGTTAATGTGAATCAAGCGGCTCTTGATGTGAATGGATGGATTTATGTTCCGACTTCTTGTCAAAAAAACCCCGGGAACTGCAGATTGCATGTCAATATTCATGGATGTGGACAGGAATTTCAGAGGGATGGGTTAAATTATATTAATAACATCGGCATGAATATTTGGGCTGAAGGGAATAATATTGTTATTATTTATCCTCAGACTGTCATGACTGCTGCTAATCAAGGAGGGTGCTGGGATATTGATGGGTATACTGGACCTAATTTTGCTTTGAAGTCGGGGATTCAGATACAAGCTATTCATGGAATGGCACAGGATTATGTGAATATTGTTAGGAGTATATTTATGTAATAGATTGAATTATGTTTGTTTATTGTTAGGAGTCTATTTAAGTAATAGATTGAATTATTTTTGTTTGTTGTTAGGAGTCTATTTAAGTAATAGATTGAATTATATTTGTTTGTTGTTAGGAGTCTCTTTGAGTAATAGATTGAATTATATTGCTTATTGTTAGGAGTCGATTTAACTAATAGATTGAATTATGTTTGTTTGTTGTTAGGAGTCTCTTTAAGTAATAGATTAAATTATATTTGTTTATGCTATGTGTTTGGAACTTATGATGATGAGGTACCCTTGAAGTTTTATTAACTGGTTTTAAAAATGTTTGATTTAAAAATTTTCTAGGTAGTCTGTGTCTTGGACACTTACAAGTTTCTGTTTATTTTTATTCTCTTTCAGTCTGGGTGAAAATTATGAGTTTCAATTACTTCATAAATTTAAATTATTAGAGTTATTTGAAATTTATTCCAAGTTATCAACTTTAATATAAAACCCTAACTCAGAAAATTTTTTACTTTAACCAGTCAAAGTATAAATTTTAATCATCCTAACACGATTTCCATTCCCAAATGTCTAAAATTACAGAAATCTATATGATTACTTATTTCCAGGTATAATTTTTTACAACAAGTGAAAACTCAGAAATGCAATTATTCCTTTATCTATCAGAAATAATGCATGAGAATTAATTTAAAAATTATACACCAAATCCTTAAAAGCTTCTTAATAACTTTGATTCCTTTTCCAAACATTGTAGAATAAATGATTTTAGTAAGCTTTTTAATTACATCCTATCGAGTTGTAGCAGCAGTAAACTACACCGTCTCAGGTATGAGCTCAGGTGGCTATATGACTGGGCAACTTCATGTTGCTCACTCAGCTTCGATAACAGCAGTCGGAATAGTAACAGCAGGACCTTATTACTGTGCTCAAGATTTTGGTTACGACAAAGGAAGTACAATTTGTGAAACGAACGACAAGCCTCTAGACGTGGCTGCATCAATTGCTTACGCGACTACACAGTCAGCAAAAGGTACCATAGACCCAGTCTCAAATCTGGCGAATTCAAAAGTTTACATCTTTTCTGGTTCTTATGACGAGCTGATGCTCCCTACTATACTCGAAGGAACTTACAACTTCTATAAAGCTTTTGTACCTCTGAATCAAATCACTTTTGTAAGCGACGTTCCAGATAACCATGCCTGGCCGACTAAAGATGCTGGAAATCCTTGTTGGTTCTATGGGGCCGGTTTTGTTAATAACTGTGGATATGATGGGTCAGGGATTATTTTAACTACTCTACTAGGGCCGCTATACCAAGGAGGAACTTACAACAAAAGCAATCTTTTCACTTTTCCTCAGAACAAATACGCTAATTTGAACTCGGCCTCGATGGGTACGAACGGATATATTTATGTGCCTTCTGGTTGTCAAAGCTCACCTGTCAGCTGCAGATTGCATGTAAATATTCATGGATGTTTGCAAAACTATGACTCTATCGGGTTGATGTTTATTGAAAGGATTGGAATGAATGGTTGGGCTGAAGAGAACAACATTATAACAATTTATCCCCAAACTGCCAATTCTGCAGGGAATTTATTTGAAGGATGCTGGGACCTCTATGGATATACTGGAAGTAATTATTGCTTGAAGTCTGCTATACAGGTCAATGCTATTCATAGTATGGCACAGGATTATGTGAATATCGTGAGGAATATTTTTCAATAATTAGGATTAGTTATTTTGGATTGATATAAGAGATTTTATTATGTTTGATTAGATGGACTATTTTTTAGCATTTCTAAGATATTATCTAGCTTTTGGATATATAAGAAATGTTTTCTATTAAGATTTATAACCACTTTTGACATATTTTTCATATCTTTTACGAGATTTTTTTTTCAATTTTACAAAAATTACTCAGTGATAAAAGTATTTTCAAATTAATAATTTAGCATGTTTATTTCGAAATTGACTTCAGTTTAATATTAAAATTTGATAATTGACAGAGATTTTTTATTTTGAAACTGCTTTTGGCTACAATTACGATCAAAATTTTGTAAAAATATAAGATTAGTATTGATAATTACATACTGATAAATTTTTGTATTTAATAAATATTTTATTGCATAAACCATCATTTTTAAATCAATATTGTATTTAAATGTAATACCTTAGCGAATTAGTAGTTTTTAATGATTATCCATGCACAGATTGTGCAATTTAAATGCTCTGTAAGAGTCTAAACTAAACTTGTGACCTAAAGCCTATAAATCGTAAATATTGTGCATTAAGAGTTCAACCTATTATAACTAGATATATTAAAGGGACCTATAAAATGTTTACAAAAGTTGTTCAATTTAATTTTTCAGTATTCATGCACTAAATTAAACAACCTCAACATTTAATAATTTAATTCTAAGAATTTTTCAATATCAATCATAATATTTCTAAAATCATACCATCTAGTAAATAAATATCTAATTATCAACTCTGCTAATTTAAATAGGAATTACAATTGCTTAATATTAAAGATTTTCAGTTTTATCATGATTTTATTAACTTTGATTAATTCAATTTTGTAATTTATAAGGGTATTCTTTCTATTGTATAATCACAGCAAAATAATCATGTTAGAAACAATCGATTTTTTTTTGGAAAGCTAAATTTTTTTATTCGTTAAATTGGAGCGTTATCTACGTAATCAAACATTTAAACCAAATCTCAATTTTGCATACCTTTCAATTTTACTTAAGTCAATAAGTTCGCAAATCAAATTGCCCTTCATCAGAGTTTGATGCTTTTCGACTTTAGAGCAAGCTTTCCTTAAACTCTGACAAAAAATTTAAAATTTACTGTTCAAGCAGAAATACATATAGATGAACTCACCAAATCAGCAAAAACGCATCACCTTTAGATAAGTTTCGGGCCTTGGCTGGCACCATCTCTGTTCAATT
>RSEH01000304.1:0-51774 GCA_006503475.1 Stentor roeselii
GACTAACCCTGTCTATGTCAACAAAGCCCTTGATTTCTATGCTAAGGTCAGCATTGGTGGACAAGAGTTCAATCTTAACTTGGATCTTCTCAACAGTGAGAGCAGAGTCGCGTTATCTCAGTGCAAGTGCACCAATAACGCTAAATACTACGACCCGTACTACAGCTGGTACACCCATGATGTTAGCGTCTCCAACAATGGCTACGACACCTCAACCGAGACCTACAAACTCTACACTGACACCATGACACTCAACACCTTGACAGCCCAAAACCAATACTTCTTAGCTGCAACCAAGCACGGCAAATACGGTGATTCCATTTCGGGCAGCTTGGGTCTCGGAAACAGCTTCAACTTCAAAGATGAGAACTTCGTGAAGAACCTTCAAGAGCAAAAAGTCATTAAGGATGCAGTTTTCTCATTGACTTTGAGAAACCCTTACTACCCAACTCACGATTCAGTCTTGACTATCGGAAAGTATAGCTTCTGGAGCTATGCAAGTGGCAAGAAGACTAAGATCACCCCTGATGAAATTTATGCTAGCTGGTCAACTCATGTTTCATCTTTTAGTCTGGATAACTATTTGGTTAGTTCAAGATACATCCCTGCCTTATTCGCTCCTTCAATTGCTTTAATGATTATCCCTCCGAGCGAATACAACAAGTTGATGGCCGATATTGGAGTCAATGGATGCTTCGATATGGGAATTAGATTCTGCTCATGCAAGGCTGGAGACTATTCAAGGTTCCCTGACTTGAACTTGAAGATTGACGGAAATGTTTACACTATCTATGCCGAAGATTACATTCTTTATGAATCAGGATATTGCGGAGTTGGAGTACTAAATGTCGGAGCTGATCTTTATCTCCTTGGAAGTCCTTTCTTCTACAATTACTATGCTGTCTTTGATATGAAAGATAGAACCATCACCGTTGCCCCTGCTGATAACTTCACTTTGAAGAAGGAAAGCTCTGGAATCATCAGCTATTCCACTTTTGGAATTCTTGGAGCTGCTGGTTTGGGTCTTCTTGCTTGGAAAATTAAGAAGAGCAGAAAGTCTGAGGTCTATGAACCGATGATGTAAGAGGATAGTTAATTAGAATTAGATTTGAAGAAAATACTTTGTCTTAATGAGGTTGGATTTGAATAAAAGCCTAAAGTAGATGATTAAAGGATTATGAGGACTATTTTTATATTCGATATATTCGCTGTATAGATGAGATAAGCATACTTTTTTCAGGTCTTAAACAACCATATTAAAAAAATCTAAACACTTGAAAAATCTCTATCTGATAAAGTACGCTAAAATATAGAGTAAACCTATAATAATTGTTTGCTATTCAATCTTTTTTCAGCAGATGAGGTGATAATTAAGTGAAATAAAGTGTATATAATCCATATTTTAGTATAATTTTTGAAGATCTATATTATTGAAACAACTACTAAATTTTTGAATCTATTAAGATTTCTTCACTGTTGAAACTGTGATCTTAATCATTGCTTCAGAAAAACTATTTTATTTCATATCCAACATAAATAAGTATGTGAAATCTAATTCTTGAAATTCTTTACTCAATGGAAATGTTTATATATTATAGAATTTCTCAAAATACAAACTTAAGTAAAAAAGACGGAATAGATTATAACCTTCAAAACTCAATATCTCCTCAACATCACCCTAACCAATTCTCCACAATAACCCTAAAAACCTGATCGACCCATCCTCAAATTCAACCCAAAACTAAAAATTACTAAGAATCCGGTTCAACCCTAGACCTTTTCTGAGCTTTCAACTCATCCAAAAAGACATTATTAAGCACTCCAGCAATAGCTCCTCCAATACACGGTGCAACTAAATAAATCCAAAGATTCCCTGAATGAGTCTGATGCTGTGAATAATGCACAAGATTAACAGCAAGTCCAACCGCCGGATTAAAGCATCCTCCAGAAATAAGCCCAACAGCCAGAATTCCTCCAAAATAAGCGACTCCAACAGCGACAGTTCCAATGATGACAGAATCCGCGAGTCTTCCAAGCATTAAAGCGACTCCAACAATAAGCGTGGAATAAACAAGTTCAGCAAAAAAAGCTTTGGCAGCAGAAGAATCGACTCCAGAGTCAAAAAACATCGACCCTCGACTTAGTCCCCAGCCGAGGAAAGCGGCGGGTATTGCGCTGAGCATTTGGAAAAGGATGTAAATCAAATATTCGAGAATTTCTGACTTGTTTATCTTCTGGGCTATTAGACTTCGAATGATGTGACCTAAAGTTACTGCTGGGTTGAAATGGGCTCCACTTGTGTAACCTGTCATCACCATTAGGACTACTACTGAACCTGCTACTGCGTATGCGCTGTAGTAGGTACCGGGAATTTTGAACATACCGAAATGACTTGCTGAGATTGATAGGGTTAGTAAGAAAGTACCCGCAGCTTCAGCTGCTACTCTTCGCCACATAATAATTATTATGAACGCTTTATTCGGAACAGGAACCATAAAAGACTACGAAGTCCTCCGTCCTCTCGGTATCGGAGCCTATTCCAAAGTCTACCAAGTCCGTCACCGTTTTTCCAGCCAAGAGTTCGCGTTAAAAATAATCGAAAAAAACAAGATGACAGCAGGAAAACTC
The DNA here is from genome assembly GCA_006503475.1 of Stentor roeselii. Taxonomy (NCBI): domain Eukaryota; phylum Ciliophora; class Heterotrichea; order Heterotrichida; family Stentoridae; genus Stentor; species Stentor roeselii. Next base: position 2,629 of record RSEH01000304.1, read on the forward strand.
CGAAAAAGACTAAACAACGAAGTAAGTCTCCAAGTGTCCTTAAACCACCCTTGCATTGTGCGTCTTTTCAACACTTTCGAAGACGACGAGTTGATTTATCTGTTGCTCGAAATGTGTTCAGGAGGCGAGCTTTTCGCGAAAATAAAAGAAGAAGGGCGACTTGATGAAGAAGACACTCGAAGTTTATGCAGTCAGATAGTCCAGGGCATTGAATATTTGCATACTTTAGGAATCATTCATCGTGACTTGAAACTTGGAAACTTGCTGTTGTCTGAAGATCGATCCTTGGTCAAAATCGCTGATTTCGGACTTGCTGTGAGACTTAAAAGCTTCACTGAAGAAAGGAATACCATGTGTGGCACTCCTAATTATATTAGTCCTGAAATCATTAATCGGCAACCTTATGGACTGGCTTCTGATATGTGGAGCTTTGGGTGTATTGTTTATGCTTGTCTTACTGGATCTCCTCCTTTTGAAAGTGCCTCGATTAGAGATACTTTTTTGAAGGCTAATGACTTGAAATATTCTTTGCCGAGTTTTTTGTCGAACCAGGCACGCGACCTGATCTCAGGTCTACTAACATGGGACGCTGAACAACGACTAACAGTAAACCAAGTAAAGCAACATCCATTTTTTTCAGGTATTTTCGGTCTAAACCTATCAATTCTAAGCCCCGTAAACCGCAGCGAGGTGATATTCGCAGAGTACTCTGAACAAATGGTATCCCCAGTGAAGACCCGCAGCAAGAAGCCAGCAAACAATTCAGGAAAAAGCCAGGGCAGAGCCCTGGCCGTAAGAAAAAAAATGAATGAAGGAGTCCTTCCACTAACAACATCAAACCTGGGCCTATCCTTACCTTTTGTCCATCCTCTAAAAGACGGCCTATTAGAAATAATAGAAACCGGCGAGATCCTTCTAACAATTCGAGGAAAAGAAATGAAAGTAATAAAAAATGGAAACGAAGTCATCTACGAAGGAAAAAGAATGAAAATAACTGAACTCGATAAACACTGTTTAAAACTTTACAAGTATTTAGGAAACGTTTTAGAAGTCATCAGGTCAAAAACTCCAAAAGTCACTGTTGAATTAACAAATGCTATTTGCAAGTTAATGTGGAATGCGCCTCCTCCGTACTACGAAGTTGACTTCAACGACGGTAAAAGACTAGTGATGCGAGTAGGAAGCGACCTTGTCAACATCTCAACTTCTGACCAAGAGATCGAGGTGAGCATCACTCAAGACTACGACTACCTCGACATGTCTTTGAAATCAATAATCGACACTGCAATGACCGGCTTGAAACTTTGCTTTGAAGAAGAGAAAAAGCTACCTTGTTTAATACTAGTTAATATTTAAGCTGTCTTGCCCTTGATGGCCAAAACCTGTTCTTTATAACCCGTCCGGCATGCAAAGGACCCCAAGAAACTGCAGTGATCAGCAAAAACTTCCAAAAAAAGTCCAAGTTGATGATAAAGTCAAGGTTAAAATAATTCTTCAACAGTAAAATGCAACAAGCGTATAATCCTAAAGAAACAATTTCAGCTCCTGCAATCCACAAGTTCCAAGTTTCAATTTGAGAAGCGACATTCAGAAGTTCAGTAAGAATCAAAGCAGAAAATGTAATTGCTACAATATTGATGAAGTTATCATGAGGAAACATGACAAGTGCAAGTAAAATGATGACACTTCCTTGATAAATACTTTTCCACATCCAAAATAAAAATCTTGTCAGATTAAGAGCTCTTCCCAGTTGGAGGGCCATGTAGATGTTTGGGTACATTTTGATTGTCCGATAAGGAATGTCGACGTCCATTATCAAGGCGAAGACTGGCATTGAAGTGAAAGCAGTCGTGTACCCGAGCATCAGGTACCCGTTGTAAATGGGAAGTGCTGAGTAATAAAAAACTATCGTGAATAAAGCTTGGATCACTGCATAGACTAGTCCTCGATGGAAAATAAAATGACTCAAACGAGCTGTTCTTAAGTAACTCAGTCTTCCATGCCAGAGGACCAAAGGAAGTACGTGCTTGAATTCGTTTATGGAAAAATCTGCTGCTAAACTTGCTTGCTTTCCTTCTTTTCCTTCTATTCCTACACCCACATGAGATGATTGAATCATTCCAACGTCGTTGCCTCCGTCGCCTATTGCGCAGACTCGGAATTTGGTGAACTTTTGAAGGGATTCTACGATTTCGGACTTCTGGGTTGGACTTACCCGACAACAGATTACACCGGCAGCCGAGCAAGCCACTTGGATAAATTCTTTGCAGTGAAATTGAAGGACTACTGAGAGTGTATTTCCATCAATAATAACAACTTTATTGTCAAGTTCCTTAAGATTCAAACTGGCAAGATTTTCAGTAGCATCATGTCCAATAATTTCCAGAAACTGATGCTCTCTCTTTTTCAATCCCGCAGAAATCGAAATACACTTAGCAGTTTCAACTTTATCCCCAGTGAGCATCCAAACACGAATTCCTGCACTAGTAATTTTTCCAATGATTTTATCAACTTTATGCTGCAGGCGGTCTTCAACTCCAGTAACACCCAGATACTCCATATTTTTTTCAATAGACTTAAGGACTTCAGCGCACTTTTCCTCTCGATTTTCCATAAAAGACCTTGCATATTCAAGTCTCTGACTGAAATCTTCATATTCTTCTAAAGGCATAAGCCTCTGAGCAATGACAAGAGTTCTAAGTCCTTCCATTGCCAGACTTTCACAGTCCTCAACCATCTTAACAGCAGAGTTTGCAGATCCAAGAGTGACTTTTATAGCTTCTTCAGCACCTTTTATATAAAAAAGAATCCTTCCTGAAGTTGAGTGTTGCAAAATGATCCCCATTTTTTTACTTGCTGAAGTAAAGGGAAAATTTTGAAGGATTTTAAAAGTTTCAGTCTTTTCTTCGAATTTCAAAGTGATTATATTTGATGAACGGGAGTCAAGCGCCAGTCCGGACTTCTGAGCGAATTCGACTAAAGCGATCTCGTCGGGACTACTTGCTTGGAACTTTTTGCAACCGTCTTCGTATATCGGCGTCACGTTGTTGCAAACGGCGAGAGCCGTCAGAAGGTCTCTGCAGACCATGTCAGGGTCTCTTCTCCGCTTTTTGGCCATGTTGCAGTCAGCCAATGGTCCTGAGTATTTCTCGAAGTTGTCTTTTACTAGTTGTTGAAAGTCCATTATCGCTGTGTTTTCATCTAAGTTGAAACTCCAGTACTCTAGGACTAGTCGTTTTAAGGTCATTTCGTTTCTGGTTAAAGTTCCGGTTTTATCACTGAGCAAGTAGTTGATTCTGCCGAGTTCTTCTGGGATTGTGCTGTTTCTTGGCTTTGCATGACCTGTGCGTGAATCTCTAGAAATATGTACACAATAGTAAATCTTAGCAAAGTCAAGATTAACTCTCAATGAAATCGGTATAATCGTAGAAAGCAGTAAAATCATCCTAAAGAAATGCACTCCACTTTGACTACTGAATCCAGCAAGTGCAATAACAAGAAAAGCAATAACAACCATCAAAATAATCAAATAAAGTGCAAGTCTATTCAATTCCATATCAGTAATTCCAAGTTTCTGACTAGGTTCTCGACTATTCAAAGCGATTCTAGTTTCTTTCCCAACATAAACCACAATCCCAACACAACTTCCAGCAGCAAGACTAGTATTCGCCCAAAGAGTATTTTCAAGTCCAACACCTTCAACAATATCCATCTTATCAATGCACCCTTCATACTTAGCAACGAATCTATAAATATTCTGATCCGGTGCTTTCACAGTGATGACTCCATCTAACTCAAGAAGTCTCGTCGAAGGAGAAACATTTTGAGTACAGTTCAAAGCTTTTCTCAGTTTCCAGTCAGTCTCCCCATCAAGTTGGTCAGTTTTGATGAAAACAGTGCCTGTGGGGTCAGCAGTGGTCAAGATGACCATATCAGCAGGAATGCGTTCATGATGATGGACTTCAATCAAGTCCCCTACTTTTATCCTGCTTGAAGGCACCCGGACTGACCCCGCGTGAGTGATTTGAGTGTACATCTTATTGTTTAACTCTTTGTCGCGCATGTATCGGGCAAGGTCGTCGTAAAGCTCTTTTCCCATTGTGATCAGAAGGACTAAGGCAAGAGGCGCGATGTATGTGAATAAAAAACCTACTTGCAGGGGAGGGTAGAACTGGCTTAATGCAATTATCAGGAAAAATAAGTTTAAAGGCTGCTTGAATTGGTAGAATAGGAATAAAGCGATGAAGGATAAAGGATGGTATTTTGTGTTCACTACGGAGTTTGAATGGGCTGGAGAGTTGCTTGGACCTGATAGGTTTATATAACGCTCGGGGATTTCTTCTTTGCGTTTACAGTTTCTTGGCTTTTTATGTGTTACTCGTGGCTCTGATAATAGGTGTGAGTTGTCCCGGTTCTCCATTTTATCGGGCTTTGCATTTTTTTACATCGGGTTGGATTGGGTTGAGATGGATTGGAGGAGGAAGGGTTAGTGGGATGTTGGATTAGAAAATTGTTAGAGGTTTTTATTGACAAATAAAAATCACTATGAATAGTTCTCTTAATATTCACAAACCCTTACAAACTCCTTACCTTTAAAATCTCATCAATCAACCAAAATGCTAAAATAAAAATCTAATTTAAAATATGCAACATTAATTCCAATCCTATTTCACTTTTCAAAGATTAATTTAAATCCACTCCCATTAAATCTTCTAAGCTATTAACCCAATTTTACGTCTCAACAAACTTAGCAAATTCTGAGAAACACCAACTTCAGTAGCAATTCCACAAATAAAAGCAACAAGCCACAAGTGAGTCTCATCCAAAACAAAAGTAACAACAACACTAGATCCAATGCAAGCCAAACAAATACCAATTCCACTCCAATAAAAATCCCTTCTTTTCATTTTATTCTCCAAAAGAAAAGACACCAAAAACATCAAAGGAAAAACAATAAAACTACTCAAAACTCCTGAAATGATTAATCCAAAATCAGTTTGCGTCAAAAGGACAGTCTGTACAAGAACCTGTGCATCAATCATCGAAGCCAACATCAAAACACTTGTACATCTTCCAGAGTCAAACCCAAGAGAAAAAACTCTTAAAAACAAATGTTTTGACTGAGGTTTTTCTTGAGTTCTTTCATTTTCCACATAAGAAAATTCAGTGATATTAGAAACATCTACTTTTTCACCAAGGTTGCTATTTCTCTGAGTTTCACTTGATTCATTTTCTACTCTCGAGTCTTTTGAATAAAGTCTTACCAAGAAAATCACGACAAAGCTCAGAGCAGTTAAAGTCATGACCAACAAAAAGTTATGTTTAAGGTGAAAAGTACTCATTTCAGATGATTTATTAGAAGACAAAGTAAAAACTCCGCCTTGGCTCACCTCAAATATTGCGAAACCATTTGAAACGTTTAACAAGTTTCCTTGAGACTTGTGAAGGTTTGGTAAGATATTGTGGAAGGTTACCTCGTCAGGTTTAAGCAATGTATAAGCAGTTGTAATAACACAAGCTCCTTCATTGTTCATAAATTGAAGTTGGGTGTTCTGGATTTCAGAGTCAAGGAATTTTTTATCGCTGGAAACTTCTAGATATACAACTTCGGAGTACTTCCCTGAGGTAAAAATTCCAGATTTGACTTTAATTATCGAGTCTTCAGAAAAACCAGGATTTTTCAATTCAGTCACTGTTTGTCCAAGTTGGATTTTCTTGATGTCTATGAAAAGTTTCTCAGTTTGATAAAAAGTAATGTTTTTAGTGCTGAATTCAAAAAGATTTCCTGGAAAAAAATCGATTTCAGCGTAACTTGCAATTATATCAAAGGTTAAAATTATTGAAGATTCACTTCGGTCAATGTAATTCACACGGTCAATGAAATCTTTGAAATATTTCAAAGAATCTCGAGGTAAAAAGTTGATTTTTTCTATGGTTTGCTTTAAAAATTTGCAGTATTTGCTGATTCTTGGCAAGGCTAGACTCACCTGCTGAGGCTCGTCTACGAAGAGCAGTAATGTGCTGGTCACTTCATATGCGACGACTTTTGTCCATGTCTCTAAACTGACATATTCGACCAAATCATCCCAAAGCAGGTCAAGTAGTTCTTCGTCGTTTACTGGATTTAACAAGGCAAATACAATCGCTTGAAGTCCGTTCATGAAGTTTTTATTTTCAAGGTAGTCCATCATTTCATGTGAAAGCTTCAGGTTTCTTGATTGCCCAGTTATTGAAAAAGAGGTTGACCTTTCGATGCAGTCATTTAAGGTGTCACAAACCTCGATTTTCACTCCATTTACACCTACTGGAAACTTCAAGTCATTGAAATTCCCATCGTTTTGAACGAGTAACAAAGAGTACTTCCCGTTTAACTTTCTAATAGAGAACTTGAATGACAACGGGTAATCCAAATTATCCCCATCCAGGCAGTTCAGCAATGAAAAGTTCACTTTTTGAGACTTAGTGAAAGATGATAACGACGGAGAAACTGTCAAAGAATTATCACAAATAGGAAATCCATTCGCTTTGAATGAAACCGTTACTGAAGATGATAACGAATCAAGACTTACTGTAAGTTTAAATGAATAATCTCCAGATATCAATGAATTCGCAGGAATCACAAGATTTTGTAAATTTTTCGCAAAGCTTGAAACTGATAAACTTCCAAGAATCGATGACCATTGATAAGAAATTCCTTTTAATTGACTAGATTTCACATTTGCCCTGATAATATTTTGACTTGAAACTGAAATTCTCTCATTTGGTGCAAGGACTGAAACTGTGAGAAGACTCTCAGGAAGGACTGAAAATTTATGAAATTTTTCTGATGTTCGAGTGTTTTTCACTGATTTTATTTTTAGTGAAACGGTGAAAGATGAAAGTAAGGAAAAGTATGACTGAGGAACTGTTAATGAACTGCCTCCTAAACTGTAAGTTTCGAAGTCTCTGCTCCAGTAGTACTCGAGGTCGTAACCGTCTGGATCGTATGAATAATGAGCTTTTATCGTCAGGTCAGTTGATGTTGAGATCTCTTGATCGGACTTGTCGGATTTTATTACTAGATCTGATGGTTTTATTTCTAAGACTGATGAAGTACTCCCGGCTATCAATGAACTAGAATCACTACCACATTGAACTGTTAGTTTTATTTCATAGAAACCATATTCTAATTGATTTTTAGAGATTCTTAGCTTTGAGTTTGATTTTGGTATATCTGAAACTGAAGGGATGATTTCCCAGTTGTAAAGCATTTTTTCTTTGCACCCACAAGTATCACTAATAATCGACCCAATGGCGATAAAATTGCTTCTAAAAAACCTATAACTCGATCCAGTATCAAGCTGAATTTTCAAAATCCTATTATTCGCAACATTAACAACCTGAGTAGCCTGACTAGTGCTAAAAGAGTCATTAATAACAAGTAAAACAGTTAAATTAGCAAAATCCTGAGCATCCAAAACATTATAAACATAAACAATAAAAATCTGATCATTACTCTCCTGATATGAAAAGTTAAGTAAAGGACCACTAACAGTCCACTGATACGAGAACCTATTCCTAAAAGACCCAAAAGACCCAGAAGCCGAAAACTTGACAGAAACAGGTTCATTCGACGAGCACTCAAGTCCAACGCTCTGAACACTCGAAACAACAGCTTGAATAACAGGCTGAACAGAATAATCAACAGTAATATTCGCTGGAATCACTGAAAACTTCGACTTTTCCAATATAACATTTTTCGTGAATATCAAGGGCATCGAGTCATCAATTTCAAAATCAATTCCAAGTTGAATCGAAATCGAAAAAACTGAATTAACTGCGCATTTCGAGTTATTTCCAAGAATTTTAAAGTTTTCAAATAAAAAACTGCAGGGATATTCAGAAACTGGTAAAAGTAAAGGAGACTTGAATGAAACTTTAATAGAAGTAAATCCTGGACTCATGAACTTTGAGTAAATATCTTCGAGCTCCGGGTACTTCTGGCCTTCGATGCATTCTGATTCAGAAGATGAGTAGTTGAACACTAAGAAAAAGTTTGGCTTGCAAGACAAGCAGGTCTCAGAGATTTCACAGTAACAGTTTGATTTGCAGGATTTACATTCAAATGAAAAGTTTGAACTTTTGTTGCTTATTCCGAAAAAATCTGCACAGATATCGCAGGATGATGAAGAGTTACTTGAATTGTAACCTGTTATGCATTCTCGGCAGAGGAGACTTGAATTTTGTCTTGGGTTTAAACAAGAGTCGCATTCTCCAGCTTTCAAACAAGAACAGTGATCAGCGCAGGGCTCACAACCGTTTGGACTTAAACCGTATCCATTTTCACAGATATCGCAAAGTTGGCTTGAATTATTTAAATCGCTTGAATTGTTTGAATTACTTGAATTGTTTGAATTACTTGAATTACTTAAATCACTTCCATTGTTTGAATTTATTTCATTGCTTGACTTGTACCCAACAAGACATTTGCTGCAATTATTTAAAGGGTCGAAATTTTTACCATTTAAACAAGAGTCACAATGATTAGCATAAAGACAGGAGCAGCTGCTGACACAAGGAGAGCAAGTTTGACTTAAATTATTCCAGCCGAAGCCAAGGCTGCAGACATCACAAGTGGAGTTTATTGAACTAGAGTTATACCCAATTTCACATTCTTTACAAAGACTAAAAGGACTCAAGTGAGAGTTTTTAAGGCAAGTGTCACAAGTGTTAAAAATTTGACAGTCACAGCCTTCAACGCATGGCAAGCAAGTAAAGTTACTAGAGTTTAAATCTGATCGACCAAAGCCCGGTGAGCATTCACTGCAATTTTCACTGAACAACAAGTATTCAGTTCTACATCTCGAGCAATTATATAAAGGATCAAATCTCTCATTAACAACACAATCATCACATCGACCCGCATCTTGACACAAGCATCCAGATTCACAAGGTTTACATTGAAAATTCTCATCAAACCCATATCCAGGTGCACATAACTCACATTCAATCTGATTTTGACCACGAATATAACCTGAAATACATTCAGTACAATTAAAATTTCTATCAAATCTGAAATCCAAGCACTCATCACATCCTCCTGGGACTTTACACCCACATCCCTCCATGCAAGGCTCGCATTGATATCCAGTTCCTAAGGCAAAGCCGGAAAGACATGAATCACATTTTTGAGTTTCATTATTTCGATGAATATTCGCCTTGCAAATGGAACAGTTTGAATTCGGATCAAGGCCATTGTCGAAAAGACAGAAAGAACAAGAGTCACTTTTTTCACAGTCACAGCCAGGAGAGCAGGGAAGACAACGACCGTCTTGGGAAATACCGAAACCTTCTGAGCAAAGTGAACAGTTTGAAGAGTTTGAATAACCTTCAAGGCAGTCAAGGCAGCCGGAAGATGAATTGAATCCTCGACCTGCGATGCAAGCATCGCATTTTCCTGCTTCGTCGCAAAAACATCCGTCCATGCAAGGGGAACAGGAATTATTTTCAGATCTTCCGAATGAATCGATGCATTTGTCGCAGTTTGAAGTGTTGCTTGATGTGTAGCCGAGTGAACAGGTGGTGCAGTTAGATTTTATATCGAATTGATCACCTTTCATGCATTTATCACATTGATTTGAATATTTGCAGTCGCAGGTGTTGATGCAAGGTTCGCAAATATTCATAGGACTGAGTCCATATCCATAAGAGCATAAGTGGCATGAATTATTAGGCCCATATCCCTCCAAGCACTCAGAGCAATTTTTCTTAAAATCAAATCCATTTTCCAAGCATCCGTCACAAGAGTTTTCTTGATGACAAAAACAGTTCTTCAAGCAAGGTCGACAGTCTCCATCAAGAGTTTTAGCATATCCAGGGGTGCACCCAAGACATTGAACTGATTCATTACCCCCATTGAAGCTTTCATTCTTAAACTCTTCATAAAACCCTTCAGCACACGATTGACACTGATCGCCTTGATACCCATTCTCACAATCACTGCATTCACCTAAAATCTCATCGAATTTAAAATTTCCTAAACAATCCGAGCACTCTCCTGCACATTCACATTCACAATGATCAGCACAAAAATCGCATTTCCAATCAAAAGTAACACCCTGCCCAGAAGGACAAGTCACAACAAATAAATAAATCCCAAAAGACGAGAACTCAAAACTAATGCGAGATTCATTTAAAGAGTAAAAATTCAAATCTCCACTTTTGAAATCTTCATTCGAAGCTAACAAGCTTAAAGAAGAATTTTTTGAAAAAGACGTAAAAACTGATGACTCGAAATTAAAACATTTTTCTGAATCGTTTCCCAATATTCCGAAAAATGATTCTAAGGATGAACTGTTTGAGTAAATAAAAGCTTTGAAACCATAAACGTCGCTCATGTACCCGAAGGACTGAAAAATCACCTCGATTAGCAATATTTCTAAATCTTCTGAACAAAAGTTGCAGGAACAGTTGAGAGAACCTCCGGATTTTGAGGAGATTTTCACTGATACTGAGAAGTTGGACGATGAGGGGAATGAGTGAGTCTCAGTCATACCTGCTGAGATTCCGAGTAATGAGTAGAAACGGTTATAAAAGGATGAAAGGAAGGTAAAAGAGTTTGAAAGGGCTCTTGGGTAGGTCTTAGAGTAAAAGCTTTTATTTGAATAGAGACATTCTTTTGGAAACTTGGAGAAGTACCTGGTTAAGTAGTAGAAACTCACTTGATTATAAGAAAAGTTTTCTAAAGTACCAAAAGTCTCTGGATCACTTACAATCAACGCTGAACTTGAGATGTTGAAAAGTTGATCCCAGTCTTTATCACCAACTTTTCCTTCAAAACTTGAATCATTCAAGTAAATCATCATGGAAATCACTGCGTCATGAACCACTTCATAGTCACTTGCCTCTAAAATATTCCCTTCTGAGTGATTTCCAAACACGTACTCTTGAAGATCTCGAACAAGAAAAATCCAAAACTCTTGACTAAGTTCCTCCATAGTCATCATTATCACAGCTCCAGGAACATTTAAAAAAACAACATAATCTTCATAAGTCTCATTCAGTTCAGCATTTCTCGAACTATTCCCTTCATCAAGTCTTCTCAAATCCTGACATTTATTTTCCCTTAAATCAAAAAATCCATGATCACAAAGCCGAACCTGTAAAATCTGTGAAATTTTTTCAATTCCTTTGAAAATACTTGAAAAAATCTTGGAATTTAAGACTTTTTCAGTTGTTTTCGACTCAAAAATCGAGGAAGACAAGAAAATGACTAAGTCCAGGCCATTGCTGTTGGACTTGCAACGATTCATGTGGATCATTGAGTTGAGACTTGGACTCACTGAGAGGAAAATGGAAGAATTTGCTTTGGGAAGAAGGGCTGACAAGGCAGAACAGTCTTGGACTTTCGCATCGAAGGTCTTATCCAGGGCTTCGTAGCTTGACTTGTTTGACTGGATAAACTGCATAAAGAGTTGATTCTGAGAAAGAGATTCGTCTAGAAGAAGTACTGAAGGAAATTCTATCAGAAATCTCGTTGTTGAAGATTTTACTGAATGACTTGAAGCTGGGTAGACCTGGAATAATAGGGAAATCAGGATGAACACGTGAAAAGGTTGAGTTAATAATGAGACTTTGGAAACCATTTTATATGGTGGGTGAAGAACTTGATGGTGAAATTGTTGAAACAAGGTTATGATGACTGGTTTTTAGTATTTAGAGATTTTCAGTTTGAGTAGAGTTTATTGAATATATTGCATAGAGATTAATTTTTTCAGTCCTGGAATGTGCTGATGATTCTGGATTTTACTTGATGATGGAATATCAGCTTATTTGCAGGACATTTAAATGCTTAGAGATGATGGTAAATTATTCAACATAAATAAACCAATCTAAGATTTTTATGTAATTGACTCGAGTAGATTATCTCTAACTTTACCTTCAACTGTAAAATTATTAGAAAATTTCACCTATGCTATAAATTGACTGATTTCAGATATTTCTCTGGTATTCTTAATTATTCCATACCGGTCCCATCATAATTTCTAATTACTGTAAGTGCTTCAGTTCTTCTATTGCCAATAATTCTTCGTTCACTTTAATAAAATCTTCAGCAAAGACCTCTACCAAATTCTTGACTTCTTCAAAATTCACATTTTTGTACTTAAATAGATTACTTTCTCTAATAATTTCAAGTTTTTCCTGGATACTTTCATTTTCTAGCCTATCTTCAATATCACCAGCTTTTTGAAAAGCGTTGAAAGCTTCTGATATTTCATCTAATTTCAAAGAAAAATTGTTAAAGTTGGTAATTTCTTGTTTTAGGTCTAGGTAGGTCCTCAGACAGTCGTTATAATTTTGAAACCGATTTTGATCATTGTGATTACGAACGACATTGAAGATCATTTCATGTCTTCTTATGAAGGTACTGTTGAAATTTTTACCACATAAAGGACATTTTTCCAAATTATGCTGCTTGAAAAGTTCTGCGCAATTTTTGCAAACTATATCTCGACAGTCTAATATGCAGGGAAAACGATTGATGTTGTATTTTGTTTGGCAATACAAACAGATTAGTCCTGATTGTTCCATTAAAATATTTGAAGAAACTTAATTGAAATTTATTAAGTTTAAGGAAATATTTACACTGAGAGGATAGGAAAATCTTAATATGTGAAACCTTTTAAGTGGTTAATTAGATAATTTTTGGTTTATAATGATTTAAATGAGATAATTTATATTTGAATGAAGTATGTCTTGAAGTTTTAGATTATTTGACAAGAATTGAAGGATTTTCAAGTTTATATTTATGATTTTTCAGATATATATTGTAAATTTAATATTAGTGGAGTAAATCCATACATTAGGTGTCTGATAGTTACAAAATTACTATAATAAACGCTTACTTTATGGATTGCAGACATCGGAATAATAAAATGATAAATTAAATACTCATTTTGATTGGCTAAACAAACTTATTTAATCTAAATATTTTCCTTTACATAAGGTATCATCATAGAGTTCTTTTTTAATTTTCTAATCAAAATATAAATATCATAATCAATAATCATCTCTATCCAATATCCTAAAATCATTCTAAAATTCTAAGAACTTCTAAATATCTAAAAAAATTTTAAAATCCCATTATATATAATGAAATAGTAAATAAAGTAATAAATTTTATATAATTTTCTTGAAGAAACCCATTAAATTAGTCCTAATCAAAAATCTTAAAAATCTCTTATATTTCTTGCAAATGAGGATAAAAAGATAAACCTTTCCATTATTTAATATTAATTTTTTCGACTACAAAGAAAATTATAATATCTATTCAAACTGACATAGATTAATAATCAAAATCTGAATTTTAAGCTTTCCAACCCTCCAGGACCTTGATGATAAAAACGATTTCATAAAAATGAAACCATATATTCGGCCTTTCAGAATCCCTTTATTATTATAATCTAAGTATGATTGAAGATACTTTCAAAACTGGGCAAAGTACACATCTGAGGACCTGAAAGTGGAGGCAAATCGATTTTTTCAGAGACTTCAAGGAAAAACCGGTAATTATTTTGCGACCTTTTTTCCATTTCTTCAAGTTTTGGCCATAAATATTTTGACGAATTCTTATGAGATTGCTTATGAAGAGTGAATTGACTCGCATGTCTGAACCTTTTTCCACAATAAGTACAAGAATAAGGCTTCTGATTTGAATGCTTGTAAGAATGCTCTTTCAGACACTGCTTGGAAGAAAAAGATTTATGGCATGTTTTGCAAATGAAATCTGAATCCGAGTCAGTGTAATCTGAACTATCAGACAATGTGACGGTATAAGACCGCCTTGTAGATCTCAATGGCCTTAGACTTCTTTCGAGCTTTCTTTTCATTTTTAAAGTAACTCCAGCCAATAACTCCAAAATGTCTGGGACTCTAAACTAACTAGATAACTTTAAAGCTAATATAAATCATGAGACCTAAGAGTTCTTCTGAAACCTTTTCATTTGAAGCCGTTCTTGCATTGAATCCTTTTCAGATCAACTCAGAACATCTATCTTTAAATTCTGGACTAATTCTTTTCATAATCTTCACAAAGAAAGAAATGATTTCATATTGTCAGGGTTAACAAGGATGAAGCTTGTGAATTGAGATTGTTTAGAAGAAAGCTTGTAGTTATTATGATGATAGAGCTTTAGGAATAAATTTGATATCTTTTGAGTTTCCTGTTGAAATCCATTCAAGAAAGTCGTCTTTCAGCGAAATCGCTTAAAGGGGTGAATGAACGATGATGGTCTTTTCGCACGATTCGGGAAAAATTTTGTGGTTTTTTAAATCTTTTAATGGACTTGGAACTTTTGAGAAGGATCTCTAAAAAAAACAGTTTTAGATGAATTATTCAAAGGATTTGAGCTGATTTGTAAATGATTCGCGGTTTTTTTCACTTTTATTGATCAGCGAAGGGGATCCTGAATATTTTAGATAACTTAAAATATTGAATGGGGTATCAATTTGGAAAAAAATCAAAAGACTTGAGGTATGGATTATTCATTTTTTATCTAAAATATTTTTTCTGTTACATAATTGAAAGGAATTACTTGCTTTTACTTTGGATGAAAGAAAAAATATTAATTTAACCCAGTTTTTTAAATTCCTAATTATTTATCTGAGATTTTGTAAGAAATTTTTGTACTCCTCATCTTTAAACTCTGGAATATCCAATTTTTCTCCACTTACAGCATTATGGATCTTGGCAATAAAATGAGCATTTAAAGCTTTGGTAAAAATGATTCTTTTTATACTTTCTTCCTTTTCACCTTTCAATCTCAGAATATTTCTCCTTGCCTTAGGATTATTATCAAACAATTGACTAAGATGTTTATATCTTTTATCAATTTCTTGCTTAAAATCTTCAAAATGATTTTCAAGTCTGGGGTCAGTTGTCCTGATCCTTCCCTCTGAAGCAAGAGTAGTAATCATTAAATTTCCTGAAAGATGATCAATTTCATGCTGAATAACCCTAGCCAAGAACCCATTTGCATAAAATTCCTGTTCATTTCCATTCAAATCCTGATACTTTATCTTAATTTCACGTTTCCTGCAACACAAAGCCTGAACAAGAGGCAATGACGGGCAATATTCCCATTGATCATCAATCTCTTCACTTTCCTGACTCTTAATAACCTGAGGATTAATAAAAACCTTAAACTTTTCTTCAAAAGCTTCATTTTTTTCATAGTCTTCCCAAACCCCTTCTTTCCAGTCATCTCTGACAACGAAAGCATTTCCATAAAGTCCGAGTTGATTAGTGGCTAAAGAGACGAGTCCATGACTAGCAGCTGTTTTCTTAAGAGAAGGGAGAACAAACTGTAAGAATCGCTTGGAAAAGGTAAGATTTCTTGTGTAAGGTAAAAGTAAAGGGGATATGTTAGCGTCGCTTAGTTTCAAGACACGACTGACCATACCCGGGGGAATTTCAAGTCTTTTGGATAAGATGCCTGCCATTAGAATCTATGAGTCGAGAAGTTTCTTTTTCTACTGAAAGTCTTCAGAATCGAACTCCTAGCTTTATAACTCATGACTGCTCAGATGAAATCGCTTTTATTGACCTTTCGCTTGATGGGTCACTTGTATTGACCTCTGCTTTGGATGATACCGCGAATTGTTATTTAGTGACTAACGGCTCTAAAGAATTTGTTCATGCAGATAAACCTTATGGAATCAATAACTTGAAGTTTACCTCACAAAATGACCTTATTTACTCAAATCGTAAGGGAAATGTGGGAATTATTAAAAAAGTTAGCATTCATAACAACTCGGTGCTTTGGCTTGCAAATAATTGTCACTCTGCACCTATCTCTTCGCTGGACTCTGGAATTTGTAGTAATTTAGTCACTGTTTCTAATGATCAGGTCATGAAACTCTGGGATCTTAAGTGTGATAAGGTTACTGATTCGATGAACTTTCCTGGAATGCGAAATCCGAAAGTTAGGTTTGACCCGGCAAGCCTAGTGATATGTTTAAACCACACAAATGAATCCCGCAAAAGTATTTTCAAATTTATCGACAAGCGTAAATTAAACGAAGTTCTAACAACGAGCGAGTTCCACAACGGAACAGTAACCGACTTCGAGTTCAGTGACGACGGTACGCATATCCTAGTCTCAACAGAATCAAACACATTAGTCCTTCTCGACAGTTTAGACGGTAAAGAAATCCGTGAATTCCACGACTTCAAAAACGACTTCGGCCGAAGTATCGGAAGCATGACTGAAAACAGCAAATTCATCGCGATAGGCTGTGAAAGTGCAAATCAAGTAAAAATCTTCGAAACACATACAGGAAAGCCAGTCACTGAACTGATGGCTCATCCTCGAACACCCAGAAGAGTCATTTGGAGCAAACATTACGGAGTACTTTTCAGTGCCTGCCACAATTTGATATACTGGACGATTGAATAGTTAATAAATGAATGAAACTAACAGGAACCAAAGATTAAAAGCTGCTTATGAGGCTTCTACTCAAAGGACTGAAATGAAAATTCCTTCAATTCATAAGTACAAACTTGCTATTGACTTGAAAAAGTCACCGAATCGAAGGAAGGTCAAACAAAATTCTACTAGGTCTGGAATTAAAGTAAGCCCTGATGCACCCTTTGTTCTTGTGGAAAAAGGACAGAATATCTCGCATCGACAACTTGCAGGGTTTTTTTCTACTCGACATGGAAAAAACTCTAGTCTTGTCATTGAGTCT
The DNA here is from genome assembly GCA_006503475.1 of Stentor roeselii. Taxonomy (NCBI): domain Eukaryota; phylum Ciliophora; class Heterotrichea; order Heterotrichida; family Stentoridae; genus Stentor; species Stentor roeselii. Next base: position 19,357 of record RSEH01000304.1, read on the forward strand.
CAGGTTAACTCTTCGAACTTGCTTTTTAATAGGAAAGTTACGGCGAAGGGGAAAACTAAATCGTCTTCTGTGGAAAACTTGCAGGAAATCAGATTGCCTTTAAAAGGGGCTGATGTTTGCAAGGTTAGCTCGGAACTTTTGAATGAATTTGAAGTTAGAGAGGTGAATGGGTTTGAAGATGTTTATTTTTTAGGAAATCCTAAGAATAAAGTTAATCCTCATCAGAATGAACCGAATTGGGGATATGATGATGATGAACTTAATTATAAGGTCATCATCGGAGACCATCTAGCCTACCGTTTCGAGATCCTTCAAATGTTAGGAAAAGGTTCCTTCGGCCAAGTATGCAAATGCGTAGACCACAAAACCTCACAACTCGTAGCAATAAAAATAATAAAAAACAAGCCAAAATTCCACAAGCAAGGAGCAGTAGAAGTAAAAGTCCTTCATCACCTCAACACCCACGATTCTGAAGACACTCAAAACATCGTAAAGCTTTTCGATTCATTCACCTTCCGTTCACATCTCTGCCTAGTATTCGAGCTTCTCTCTCTAAACCTATACGAGTACCTAAAAATAAACCATTTCCAAGGAGTGACCTTATCCCTAGTACGTTGTTTTGCCCTTCAAATCCTTTCAACTCTCCGTTTTTCTTCATTCCACAACATCGTCCACTGTGACTTAAAACCTGAAAACATTCTTCTAAGAAACGCGACAAGAGCAGCAATAAAAGTAATCGATTTCGGTTCATCCTGTTTCACACCAGAACAAATTTACACTTACATCCAGTCCCGATTTTACCGTGCTCCTGAAATCATGCTGGGAATTCCCTACACTCCAGCAATCGACATCTGGAGTTTCGGTTGTATTTTAGTAGAACTTTACACAGGGTACCCTGTTTTTCCAGGAGAAAGCGAAAATGACCAAATGCTTCGAATCATGGAAGTCTTAGGCCCGCCGCCTGGGGACTTGATAAAAATTTCTTCTAGAAAAAAGCATTTTTTTGATGTGGATGAAAAACCTCGACTTTTGCCGAATTCGAAAGGAAAAATTAGATACCCAGGAACACGGCCTTTGCATGAAATAATTGAAACTCATGATCCGAGTTTTGTGGATTTCGTGGCTCAAAGTCTTACTTGGGACCCTCGACATCGGCCGACGGCCGATGCACTTTTTGGACACCCGTGGTTATCAGAAGGGTCAAAGCGAAACCACCGTAAGGCGAATTCTTTTTTCACAGAAGAGTACTCAAAGTCAAAATTTCATTAGATTATTTAATAATCTGTATTCACTTATAAATGGTAAGCAAAAAGTAGATAAGGTTCTTAGTTATCCATAACAAACAAGGAAAAATTCGACTTTCTAGGTGGTACTCGCAGATCAGCTATGAGGAAAAATGTCAACTTGAACGTGATATTCATAGACTTGAAATCAACAGAGACCCGAAGTATACAAATTTCTTGGAATTTAAGAACTTTAAAGTTGTTTATCGTCGATATGCAGGACTTTTTTTCTCAGTTGGAATTGATTATGATGGTAATGTGTTGAGTGTCTTAGAGATTATTCATTTGTTTGTGGAAGTCATGGATCAGTACTTTGGAAGTGTCTGCGAACTTGACCTGGTGTTTAATTTTCACAAGGTTTACGGAATTCTTGATGAAATATTGATTGGCGGAGAAATCACTGAGACTAGCAAGCCGCTTATTCTTCAGAGTTTAAGAAGTGGTGAAAAGTAAGGAATATTTAGAAGAAGCTAAGTAGATAACCTTTTATCTGTTATTTATCCAGTTGTAGAGGAAAATACTGAACTCGTCTTTAGCGAAGTCTCCAGTGGTTTTAATAAAAGGGTGGGTTAATAAAGACTCACTTGTTGGACGGTTGTTCGGGTCTTTCGTTAGGCATTTTTCAATGAAATCACTGAAGATATTAGAATATTTTTTCTTGTTTCTTAAAACTGGAGAAGGTTTAGACAGAATAGCTGAAAGTATCTTCATCGGGTCTTTACCAAGTGCAGGAGGTTTCCCGTCTCCCATTTCAATAGCGACGATTCCTAAGGACCAGACGTCAATTGAAGTGCCATATCGAACGCCTAGGACCAATTCAGGCGCCATCCAACAAGGAGTCCCGATGACGGTAGTCCTTTGATTTCTTTCTCTTATCAACTGAGCGGCGAAGCCCAGGTCAGCAATTTTCAAGCTTCCATCAAGTGACAGTAAAATATTATCACTTTTAATATCCCTGTGAATTCTGTGATTCGAATGCAGAAAAGCCAGTCCTTTCAAGATCTCCCTGCAAAGATAAGCCAGGTGGTTTTCAGGCACCTGTCCAGGGCGACTTATCACCAACTGTGTCAGACTGCAACTTAAAAGTTCAGTCACTATATAAATCTTTGATTTCCACTCAAAAGCCTCGACGTATTCCAAGATATTCGGATGTTGAGAACATGAACTCATCATTATTTCATTGATTATAAGCTCGCGTTGCTCGCTTGAATTCGGCAAAAGTGCCTTCAACGCGAATTTCTTACTTGTTAAGAAGTCTCGACAGATGAAAACCCGTCCGCTTGCGCCTTGGCCGATTTGTTGCAAGATCTCGTAAGAAGATTCAAGGTCTTTCTCTGGAAGTTGCTCAGGACGCGCTGATATGAACTTTTTAAAGAATACTGAAAGTTTTGAAGGAAGACGGATTTGGACTGGACTTGACTCTGACTTGACTGACTGAGGCGTTGAGTGACTGAAGCTTGAGGCTTGACTTGGACCTGCTGGTTTTACATTCAAACAGCTGTTAACTCCATTTTTACACACTTTGCAAAGTCGTGTCTTGCAAGGACTTTTTTCGATACAACTTTTGCAATAAAGCATTTCTAAGAAGGTGTTACTACAGGACTCACAACGGTGACTTCCTTTGAACTTTAGTGAAAAGTGGCAGTCAAAACATTGAGAGGAACTTGAAAAGAAAGCTAGAAATTTCTCCATATTTTTAATGAAAAGTCCTGATCAAGACACTGTGGATGATGGTCTTGAACAGGCCTTCTTTGTTGCTGGACTTTCGACTGAAACTAGTGAAAATGAGTTGTTTCAGCTTTTTGAGGCACTTGGAAATGTTTCTTCGGTTAAAGTGTTGAAAGACTCTTTGGGAAAAAGTAGAAGATCTGCAATTGTCAAGATAAAAAATGCTGATGTTGATGAAGTCCTTGCCTTGCACAAGACTCGACTTGGTGAAAAGAGGATCAGGGTCAAAATTTGCACTGGAAGAAGAAAGGATCAAAAAGTTGCCTCTTCTGTTGTTTTTGTTGGAAACGTTCATTGCAAAAGCACTGAAGACTCCATTGGAAAGGAATTTGAAGTGTTTGGAAAGATTAAAGAAATTAGGTTTCCCAGAGATTTTAGAGGAAATCTTAAAGGGTCTTGCTATGTCGAGTTCTTTGATGTGGAAGCTGCGGAAAATGCGATGAAAATGAATAAATGTGTTATTGATGGAAAGATTGTTAGGGTCGACTTAGCTGAAGGCAGGACTGAAGAAAAAAAGAAGAATTGGGGATACCACTGGGCTCTTGACCCTGCTGATTTATGAGTTAATTAGAGATTAATCTGAAACAGTGTCGACCTGCAAATAAACTCTAGGTCCATCAATCATAGATATGACCTTAAACAATTTATCTCCCAAGCTATACCGTCCCTCTTCACTCTTATAAAACAACAAGCAAATCGGAGGAGAAGTAGCATCACTGACAAGTTTGCAAACATCAGGTAAACTAAGCACAGAGTTCGTTTGAGAATGTGTGTCAGTGACAACGATTTCACTTTCATCATGACTTTGCTCTTCATTTTTTGCAAAAATCTTAGAAACAACGATGGGCACATAAGGAATATAATTAGGACTCAATATATCAAAGCCATAAAAATAGTTCAACCATGTCAAAGTCACCAATTTTCCCACTATTGAAAATTCCATTCCTTCAAATTTGTTCTTCAAGCCCAGGACCCACCCTTGGCAGATGATCAATAACCAGGCAAGTCTTTCTTGCCACCCAGGCTCGGCTGATGAGACTAAAAAGCAACCTGGAAGGAGATGAAGCAAAAATAAAGCCATGTCTTCTTTGATATGAGCTTTGTGAAGCAGGTAAAAGACTGACACAAAGAAAAGTACAGGAAAAATCAAGGAATTGCCGGAAAGAAGGCAGTAAAATATCGGCGTCAATGAAGTCTGAAGTAGAATCGACTTGTTGAGCGACATTTATATGGAAATGGTGAACCTATTATTACTAGTTTGAGTTTTCTTTTAGGAGGTCATCTGCTGTCTTGCCTTCCTGAATAAATCTTACTCGGTTTTTCAGTGTTGGGTCGGAGTTTGGCCGGGATTTTAGAAGATCGTAAATTTCTTGGTTGTTTTGGTAGGCTGCTAGGTGGAGAGGGGTCTCTTCATGCTGAATGGCAAGTACCACATCTTTAGCCGCAACATCAAAACCATGTTCCAACAAATTTTCGACCATCCTTTTATTAGAAAACCAGACAGCAAGATGCAACATGGTCCAGTTTTGCTAAATAATCTTACTTCCTCAGTCCTAAACGCTGTATCAGGTACAAAGTCTGTAAAGTTTTCAATTTCTCCTTTCAAGTACTTATAAATATTTTCAACCTGTCTTCATCTTACCCTAGGGTCGTTTTTTTCTTTAGCAATCAGACTTCCCATTTATAGGAAAACTATATAATTAAACAAGTGCAATTTACACGTCTGCCAACTGAATCCAAAGAACAGTCCTCAATTCCCGAGATAATCTCTTCCTTTTCCTTCGTCTTCAAGTAAATATTTTCTACTTCCCACTGCAAGTCTGATATTTTTTTGAGAATTTTCATTATCAACTCTTGCTGTTTTCGAGACTTTTCTATATATTCCAAGTTCATCAGAGGGTGCTCGTCGAAATCTTCTGCATTTGAAATAAACTGGCTGATGTTTAAAAAGTCTTCAAGTTCTTCAGCTGTTAGAAATGTTTTCAGGTTTTTTAATGAAGAGACTTTTGAGATAAGCGCTTTTGATAAAGTGAGATTTGATGGATTTGTGAGAAGGTCTTTTAATGAAGGGGCCTCTGATGGTTCTTCGTTAAGTAGCGATGATATTTCGTTTGGGGTATCGAAAGAGCAGTCGCTTTGATGTTCTTCTATGTTGTGGAAAGTCTCGTTGCTGTTAAAATTCATTGATTAAGGATTATTAACTGGATTCTAAAATATTTAACTATCTTAAATTTGAACTCTGTGAATTTCAGAAGTTAGAAGAAAATATTAAAAGTTTTAAAAACTCCATCCTTCAAAATACCCACTTAAATTCCAACTAAAATAAACAAAAAACATATCAACTACCATCATTATCAAATAAATATAACACCCTAAAAAAACCCTCAACAATAAAAATCTCCAAAAAGCCTTAAAAAAATAAACCCTCAACTTTTTCAATCCTTCCAAGACACCTAAATTCCTCAAGTCCTTAACTAACCTAATCCAAACATCTGAATGAAATAAATGGTGGCAAGACTGAAGAAGACAAGAAAGCTCAGAGGTCACGTAAGCATGGGCCACGGTCGTATCGGAAAGCACAGAAAGCACCCAGGTGGTCGTGGAAACGCAGGAGGTCTTCATCACCACCGCATTTTGATGGACAAGTTCCACCCAGGTTACTTTGGAAAGGTGGGAATCAGGACGCTTCATTACAAAAAGAACGCAAACTGGTGCCCTACAGTCAACCTGGATACTTTAAGCACTCTGCTCACTGAACAGCAACTGGCTTCGAAAGAAGTCCCCACTGTTGACGCTGGTGTCCATGGGTTCTTTAAAGTGCTTGGAAGAGGGACCTTGGCTCGGCCCATGATTGTCAAAGCGAGACTCTTCTCCAGTAAGGCTGAAGAAAGGATTAAAAAACAAGGAGGTCAGGCAGTGCTTTCAGCTTAGTTAGACTAATAAACTATTCAAAGTGTCTCTTCTTTCCATACTGGGTATACCAGCTCTCCTACTATTGGGTATTTTTCTGTGTAGAACTCTTTCCAGGAATCTATCGCTTTTTGATTGCTGGGAGTCAGGTTTGCCTCTTCAGGTCTCATAGTAAGATACTCTGGTTTAAAACTATGTTTAGCCAAGGCAACCGAAGCATCTTTTCCAGCAAACATAGAATACGAGCCACTTTTCTGATAAGACGGTGATTCCGTGACATCAAAGATAACCCCTCCACAAGCCAAATAGATTTTTCCATTCCTTCCATCAAATTCACTAAGTTCCTGCGGAGTAAGTCTCAATTTTTCCGAAGTAACCAAAGCGACTAAAATAAAAATCCCAACAAAGCCTCTCATAAATTATAACTATTTGTCAACATCTTCAAAAGGCTCGAAATGAACCAAACAAGTTTTCATCGAAAAGTTATTTTTTTCTTCTTTTCTTCGACAATTTTTCGAAACAAGTCCAGACCCAAGCGAATAAAAAATCAAATAACTTAAACATGCGAAGGCCATTGAAGTGCAGGTATCTTCAAAGCCAAAGAACCCGACAACAAGGCCAGTGACGATAGGTCCAAGAATTTCTCCTAAATTACAGAAAACATTAGAAACAGAGGAAAGAGTATCAGACAAGATATCATCTTTGAAAAGTCCATAGTCTTCACTTGCAACTTGAACCATATGAGGAAAGGTCGGAACTGCTTATTTTTTACTGTAAATCAACGCCTGGCCCATGCCAAGCATGGGCAAAGAGCAGAGGACCAGCCAAAGGGACCTGGGAAACAAAACCTGCCAAGGCGCTAGAATAAAAAATCCTCCAGTCATCAGAGCTAAACCTAGGCAAAGCACTGTTCGATTATCAAGACCTTTGAATATCCAGGTTCCAGAAAATGAGAAGAAAGCGTAACTGGCTGAATGAAGGATGAAACAAAGTGAAATCCACACAGAACTCATCCCGAATGATAAAAGATGCAACTCTAGCGCAGGTTCAATGAACCCAAAACAAAATAAAAGAAGAAAATTCATCCCGAGGTCTAAAGTGATTTTCTAAATTGAACTTACAGGTTTTACGACAAGTGAAAAAAAACTCAAGTCACTATTTTCTATTGAATAATCACGCAATTTTCCTAACATTCGACTACAAACTGGCAAAAATGCAAGAATCATTCCTGAATATGCTAAAAGAGCAAAAAAAAGATTAGTTGTGTATAAAACAACTCCGATTAAAGGACCTAGAATCAGGCCGATACCAATAGCGCCTTCTAAACGGCCGATCATTGTATCGATGCGGTCTGGGTAGTCACTTACTACGATGCTGTCAGCTGCGGTCATTATGCAACCTGCTGAACACCCTGCGAAGACTCGCGATATAAGACTCAGGGTTATCAGGGCTTCGCGGTTTAATGATTCGACTGGACTCAGGAAGACCATTGACAGGGAACTTAATAATATACCCAGGAGAATTGTTGACTTTCGGCCTATACGGAACATCAACTTTCCAAGAGACATTGAAGTCAGGAGTCCTGCCATTGGATCTGCACTGAAAATTAATCCTGTTAGCCAAAGTGGAACTCCAAGTGATTTTGAAATGTTGGGTAAGAATGTAGCGATCATTGTGTATTGAGTACAACAGATTAGAAGGGAAATGTAGAGAGAGAATTGCTTTGAAATTTCACCCATTTTTTTTAGATGCGAGCAGAATTAGGAGAGGGTCTCATGTTGGTTTTTTTTGTTGATTATTTTTTTAATGGGCTTTTTTAGTTTAGGGTTGAGAGGATTTTTTTTTGGTTGTTAGTTGGGTTATTCATTTTTAGGTAGAGAAGGGTGAATTCGAATCATTAAGTTTTTGTTTAATATTATAAAAAATTATATACCAGTGATCATTGTTAAATCATATTTATTACTGAATATCTCTCAAACCTATAATAATGATATTAAAACCATTTCACCTTCCCTCACTCGAGACAGGAGACGACGAAAGACAAGCCCCAAACTCTCCATTCATCCGTAAACTCCTTCCACAAACATCAATTCTAATCGCAGGTAAAAAGAACATGCGAAATCTCCGCAAATCAGAAGACTTAGAATCATCAGACACTTTCTTCCTTGACAACGACATCGAAATCCTTTCCCTTCCAAACAAAGAAAAAGTGGTAATAACAAAACAACTAAGACTCCTTTACAACGAAATAATTTCTTTTTTCCCTTCCTTGAAGTTAAAAAAAGACAGTTTCGAGTACAACTCCGAGGTTTACAAGTACATCTACACCCAAAACTTCAAAAAAATCAGAAGTGTGGCAGACATCAGTGCAAGCGACTCTTACATCTACCTCAGCAAGCGTCACCGAATGCATAAAAACGAGTTCATTAAAGAAAATAAAAAACTTCAACAATTCAAATCTTATCAAATCATCAACTTCAACCAATCCATTCAAAGTCCTAAGTCAAGTCGAATTTTCAGCAGTTCAAATGAAAAAGTTCCAAGAATTCTTAGAAGTCCTGATAAAATCGTTGAAATCTACAAAAATGACTACGAAGCCCAGTTAAAGCGTAGACCTTTACCAGTGAAAATCAACTCACTCCCTGGAACTCTTGACATAAAAGAAAAAAAACTGCTAAACAAGTACAAAAAACCCAGCAGCATGCAAAAAAAAGGAAAAAATTTAAACCTAGATAGAAACAATTCAAAAAAACATTTGAATAAACCTGAAGTTCTCAACATTCCTCCAAAGCTTTATTATGAACTTATGAGGATCCCTGACCAGGACCTTTTTTAAGATAATTAATAAAAATGACTGAAAATATCCAAGACAGGCTGAAAAAGTTAGAAGAAACTATCAGTCGACTTGAGTACCAGCAAGACTCATGCAGGCCACTGCTGAAAATAGCGAGAGACTCTCAGTCTTTAGTGAAAATCGAAGAAACTATTTCAAACTTTTCCAGACAAAATGCGGACATGGACCACGAATATCAAGTCAACCATTCTGCACTCATGGAAAATAATGAAAGACTTGAAAGGGCTAAGTCTGATGCGAAGATGCTCATCAAGTCTGAAATGATTCGAAGGGAACAGGCACTTAAGGATATCAATGAAAGACTTAGTAATATTGAAAAAACTTTCAAAACTATTGAAGGCGAAAATACTTCTGCTGTCAAGGAAATCGACTCAAGACTGAAAAATGAAATCAGCTCGTTGATTATGACCTTGAAGAAAAAGATGAAAACTGAAAGGGAAAATATTCAGAACTCGGTTAAAACTACTAAGGTTGAAATTGATAAGGATATCAGGGAAATTAAGGAAAAACAACTTGCTGCGGAAAAGAGTATTGAAGCTTTTGAGAAAAGACACTCAGGAATTATTTTAGCTCCTGGAAAGGTCAAAGAAAAAGCAAAAGAACAAGGAGACCTCCGGCTAACCCTAATCGGAGAAATAACAAACAAGATCACCAAAGCCGTAGAAGACTGCAAATCTCAATTCGACCAGCGATTCAAAACTCTAAACTCCAAGTTCACCCAAGAGCTCTCTAGAATCAACGGCCAAATCGAAGAAATGCGTAAATGGAGCAATTCCTCTCAATAACTAGTTAAATTATCATTAGCCTTTAAGTTTCTTCAACTGTTCCAATTTCATCAAAACCGCCCTATTCGCTTCTTTCAACGCCTCAATATTATTCTTCAAAGACAACTGATTATTTTCCGAAGTATCAAGCCTAGCAAGTAAAGTCTTATAAACAAAGCATTTATTTTTAATATCTTCCAATCCATAACTGACCTTTTCATTCAATTTCGCTAAAATATACTCAAAAGGCGCATCTTGTTCCTTCGCCTTGATATTTCTTTTAATAGTCCTGTACTTAATAAGGCTGTTTTTAAACTTATTCACATACCCAGCTCGAGACTTTTCAGTGCAAAACGGGTTCCTTTTAAGGAAAATCCTGAGTTTCAAAGCTGATTTAATCGTATTCGCAGCAGCGACTTCAAGTTTCGCTTTAGTCTCTTTTTTCTTGATGATATCATAAGCTTTTCTCTCTTGAGGTGTCAGTTCAGAGCTGATAGTCAAAGAAAGGACCATGAGACTGACAAGAAAAGTGCCCCAAAAGCAAGCAATCACATCAACAAGTCTTCCAAGATGGGTGGTGGGGTAGTAGTCGCCATATCCGACAGTTGCCATTGTGATTATAATGCACCACATCCCGTTCCAGATGTAGTCCCAGTCCTTTCCACTCACGCTCATGAAAGGACGTTCTGCTGTTCTAAGAGCAACTCCGAAGAACATGATACTTAAAAACAAAACTGAAATCACTACTGTATAAGGACGTTCTTTTAATTCAGCTTTTATTGCGAATTTCACTCCACCTTCACAAAGACATGAGTTGCAGATTTCTTCGGATTCTTCATCGTTCCAAGAAGAAAAATGCTCGAAAATCCGCCAGATCAGGTAGATTCGAAGTAACATGAAGAGAAAGGCAAACATGTCAAATGAGTAGTCAAGGCTTCCACCGTATTGTTCAAAGGTGAACACCCAGTTAAACCCTGGAGGACAATGCACGATGCAGACAAGGATCTCGATTATCATGAACCAAAACATTCTCGTTGAAAATAAACTTTCGTTTCCATCTACTTTTTGCTTCAGTTTCAAGTATTTTAACTTGAGGACGTAATGCACAATGATTGTGATGCATAAAATTGATGAGGTTATTCCTATCACAACTCTTAAAATCGTGCATAAAGATGTCTCAACATACTGGTCAGTGTAAGTCCTTAAAGTCACATCATCTTCGTCACTATTCGTCACATTTCCATAAAACTCTTCATATTCAAAGTAAGCTAAAATAATTCCTAAGAATGCCAAAAATGAAGAAACCGAGTCATTAATTTTCATCTTTTTAGCCATGGCAAGTCTGAGAGTTTTTTGGTGACTGTCAATAAGAAAGATTTGATCCATTTTTTATAACTTTAATTAATTGGAACATCTTTCATCATTTTCGAGGTTTTATCTTCAATCGAAGAAATTTTCATATATTAAATCTAACAACTTCAAGGACACCCTCGAGCTTCTCTGATCCAACAGGTGACCAAATCGACAGCAACGCAGAATTTTGTAGCTGTTAATTGAATGTCGCCATTTGTAGAGTAAAACTTCAAAACTCGTCTTTTAAATGCAGGGGTCACTTGGCTCGTGTCAGTCATCGGGTTGATCGGTTTGATTTCAAGGACTTCTGCAAGTTTCGGTTTTTTTCTAAGTAAATTTTCTTCATTTTGCAAAATCACGTCTAATACAAAGCTCGACACTCCAAGTCTCTCTTCAGCAGTTTTATTTCCAACTTTTTTAATATAGCTTAAAAGACAGTCTTTGATAAACAAGAAAAATTTTTGATTTTTCGGGTTGAAATGACTTAAAATTGAATGCAAAGCTTCTTCTGAAGTTTCTAAGATGAGAGCTGTTCGATTCACTCCAAGAGTAAGACACAAGATCTCAATGTCCATGCTCATTATAGCCCCCCGTATAAAGTATTAAATGACTTGAAAATGTCTGAATTCGGAGAAATCTTCCGGCAAGTCTGGCACGAATTTCAACATATCACTGAAATAATCAATGCACAGGTCTTAGAAGCAACAAATCTCGTTTCCCAGGCAGAGTCGAGTTCAAGGTTTGTAGAAAGCAACACAGGTCTTATCAACCAGACCCGAGAAACGATTTGGCGAGCTTATAACAATGAAAAGAAACTGAAGAAATTTTACTACAAGTTCCAAATTATCATCAGGTCTATTGAGCGGTCATTAGTGAAAGCTTCTCAGAACTTTTCTTCATGTGTCTCATGCACAAGTTCCTTACAGATCAGTTTAGAGGACTACACTGAACAGAACATTCCCAGGTTTCTCACTCGTGTAAAAGAAACAGGAAATCACTTCAAAATTCAGGTGAATAAACTCATTTGGCAAGAAGACGAAACTGCTGATTCAGTTTGTCTAAGCAACTCGAGTAAACAACCTAAAATTTTTTTTTCAAATAAAATTCAGTCATTTTCTTGCAAGGACGTCACTGTTATTCATGAATGTCTTAGTAAAAAAGGAAACTGTCCAAAAACTCTTGAACATTTTCAAGTCGTTTTTGAAAAAACTGCTTCGGTCTTTGCGAATTTGAAGAATTTGTCAAGAATTTTACTTTTTGTTAAACTTTGTATGGAAAAATTTGGACAAGCTTTAGGAGATCTGAAAAGTTTAGCTTTAAATAAGTTGAAGTTTTACCAAACTTTAGAAAAAGAAGCGAAAATGAAAGTGACTAATGATAAACTTTACAAGATTATTGCGAGGTTTATTAGAATACAGAACTTTTTAGAGGAGCAGGTGAAAAAATTAGAAAGTTTTGTGGAAATGATTCCTAAACAGCTGGTTTCTTGCAACTCGGCTTGTATTCCGATTCCTATTTTTCAAGGAACAGACCAAAAAGATATTTCATCAGTTATCTTGAAAGTGATTCAGCAGGTTTCACTAGTCATGCATTTCATCAGTAGTCTTTTGAATCAAGTGGTGAAAAAGAAGGCTGAGGCTAAAGTCAATCCTTTTATTGAAGAAAGGTCTTTTTTGTTCACAGTTTTTCATCTTCGGTCAATTTTCTTAACAAAAATGCAACCGTATACTTTATCAATCAACTTGAAGCGGTATTCTCATCTTCTCTTTAATTATTTGAAAGAGTTCTCAGTTCCTACTATTGAAAAACTTATCTCAGTTAAAATTATAAACGGCAAGAAACACACAAGAGCTTCAATCAGCTCAAGTAAACATCTTGTCCATTCTTATAACTCTTCTTGGGACCTTCAAGAGAACTTCGATAATTTTGAGTCAGAATTCGATGAAACTTTGGAGTTTCATAGGTATTCACAAAATAATAGGAAAAAAACTCAGAAACTTTCGAGAACTCCGGATTTTTCACCGATTATGACACAGGAATATAATAGTATGAAAAGTAGGCAAAGTGTTTTTATTGATGTTCAAAGTGCAACGCTTCCTGCTGTTCAAAATGCTGCAAGTGAAGCGAAAACTACACAGGGGACTGACTTCGATTTCATGAAAAAAATGAAAAAACTACGAAATGCCAACGCAGGATTCCTCAGTCATCGCATCCAAAGAATACAAAACAACAGATCCATCTCACCATTAACAAAAATCGAGTACATAAGAGATGAATTCGCCAATGAATTCAAACCAACAGGTCTAAAACTGAAAAATTCTTTATTAAAGTTGAAAAATAAATCAACTTTTTTGTATACTTTGAAGTAATTCATTAAATTAACTTAGACCCTTTTCAAAGCTTTTTCAGAAATTTAAGTTTAAATGCAAATCGTCAGTATTTTTCAAAGATTAAAAATGAAAGTTGAACCCAGCTTTTTAGATCAAGAAATTCCTCATATCTCTTCTTTTGCACTTACCGTTAAAGATGCTGCCGATATTGTCGAGGCTTATCGGAACCGCTCTTTGGCGGAAGATGTTAAAATCTTGGAAGAATTAGGAGGGTCAAACGGCTTGATCGAAAAACTCAATTCAAGCAAAACTACTGGATTGCTTTCTAATGATGACCATCAGGAAAGGATTTCAATCTATGGAAGAAACAAACCTGCTAAAGAAAAAAAATTTTCTTATTTTGAACTTTGTTGGATTGCTCTTAAAGATCCGACTTTGAGAGTTCTTATTGTTGCTGGACTTATTTCATTGATTATTGGGGTGGTTTTGGAGGATCATCCGGAGTATGCTTGGATTGAAGGCTTTGCGATTATTGTTGCAGTCGTGGTAGTTGTAAACGTCGGAGCAATAAACGACTACCAAAAGCAAAACAAGTTCAACGACTTAAAAAAGCAAAACCGTAAAGGCAAGCAAATCACAATCCTTCGAGACGGTAACTGGTTCTCAGTGCATCCAAAGGTTCTTCTAGTCGGTGACATCGTAAAGCTAGAAAACGGAATAACAATCCCAGCAGATGGAGTTTTACTAGAAGGTTCAGATGTAGAGGTGATCGAAGCAGCAATGACCGGAGAAAACGAAAACATAAAAAAATGTTCAATAAAAGAAGCCTCATCTCATTTAAACAATTACCTCGCAGAGCACCCAGACGCTTTCGAAGCCGCAAAAGAAATCGACAAGCATCACGACATTCCAAGTCCAGTAGTCCTCAGCGGTACAAACCTGGCAGAAGGAATCGGAGAAATGATCGTCATCGCAGTAGGCAAAAATTCAGCTGAAGGCCGCATCATGGAACTTGCCACTCAAGAAGAAAGCGAAACGCCCTTAATGCGAAAATTAAACAAATTAACTGAAACCGTTGCAAAGATCGGCATTATCTGCGCCTTGATCACTTCAATCTCTTTATACATCCGGTTCGCGATAGAAAAAGCCACAGGTGATGAATTCGATAACGGCTCTGACCCTGCAAAGCTAGTGAAGTACTTCATCATTGGAATCACTGTCCTTGTCGTCGCTATTCCTGAAGGACTTCCCCTGGCAGTGACGATTTCTTTGGCGTACTCTGTGAAAAAGATGCAGAAAGAAAATAACCTTGTGCGGAAAATGAATGCTTGTGAAACTATGGGCGGCGCTGACATGATTTGTTCAGATAAAACAGGGACTTTAACTCAGAATAAAATGACTGTCAATGAGTTCTGGTCAGGCGTGACTTGTTACTCGATGGACAAAGGGACTTTACCTCAAAAAGTCCTGAAACCTGAAAGTCTTTACCTCATCAAAGAAGCCATCTTCACCAACACCTCAGCTTACATCGACCCTACAAAAGGCGAACAAGGCAGCAAGTCAGAAATCGCTTTGATCCTCTTCATGAACGTCATCGGCCACGGCGACTACAAAGAAACTCGTCAAGTTTACTTCGAAAGGTTCAACCGAAACTTCCCTTTTTCCTCAAAAAGAAAGCGTTCAAGTATCGTGATCACAAAAGAAGGAGGCCAACGACGGGTACATTTAAAAGGTGCTGCTGAAATCGTGTTAAAGTCTTGTAAGACTTTCTTAACAGCTGAAGGCGAAACTCGCATGATTGACGATGAATCTCAAAGAACTATAAGTTCAATTATTTCTATCATGACTGACAGAGCACTTCGAGTCCTTGCACTTGCTTATAAAGACCTTCCGAATGACATTGAAATTGAAGCTCTAGATGAAAACGGTTTCCCTTCTATTGAGAACTTCGGGTTCACTCTACTTGGCTTCGCAGGCATCCGCGACCCTCTTCGTGATGAAGTCCCAGACGCCGTCAAGAAGTGTCAGTCCGCAGGGATCAAAGTGAGAATGGTCACAGGCGACAACAAAGCGACGGCAAAGGCAATAGCGAAAGAGTGTCATATAATCACATCAGACCACTCAACAGTCCTGGAAGGAAAAGAATTCGCAGAAATGACTGGAGGCACTGTCTGTGAAGTCTGCAGGACTAAGATCTGTCCTTGTCCTCGAAATGAAAAAGAAAGAGAAAAAAGTGATAAAAAAATAAGGGTCGATGTTGTGGATAACTTTGAGAAGTTTAAAGAAATTGTTCCGAATCTTGCAGTACTTGCTAGGTCTGCACCTGATGATAAATATACACTCGTCACTGGATTGAGGCAGATGGGACATGTCGTCGCGGTCACTGGAGATGGAACTAATGATGCACCTGCTTTGAGAAAAGCTGATATTGGATTCGCTATGGGCATCGCTGGCACTGAAATGGCAAAAGAAGCCGCCGGGATCATTTTGATGGATGATAATTTTACATCTATTGTCAGGGCTGTCGTATGGGGAAGGAATATTTATGATAACATCAGAAGCTTCTTGCAGTTTCAAATTACTGTTAATCTTGTGGCTGTCATTTCGGCTATGGTTGGAGCGATTGTTGTGCAGCAGAGCCCTCTGACTTCTGTTCAACTACTTTGGGTCAATCTAATCATGGACTCCTTCGCAAGTTTGGCTCTAGCCACCGACCCTCCCAGTGACAAGCATCTGACCCGAAAGCCTTACAAGAGAAACGAGTTTATTATATCTAAGACCATGTGGAAGAACGTCATCGGCCAGAGCTGTCTTCAGCTGATAATAGTCTTCGGAATACTTTTCGCTGGCGAGTACATGATTCCTGAGAATGACACTCGAAGTGCCATTATTAAAAATGGAGACTTTGTAGGAAGTGGCAGGAATTATCACTTTGATGGTGAAAAAGACTATTACGACAAATTTAGAGATCCTGATTATGGACCTAGTCGACATTTGACGTTTATTTTTAATGTTTTTGTATTACTTCAGCTCACCAATGAAATCAACTCAAAGAAACTCAGAGATGAGGTCAATGTTTTTGAAAGGGTTTTTAGCAACTGGCTCTTTATTGTTATTATTTTGGGGACTTATGGAACTCAGGCTCTTATTGTCCATGTTACTGGATATGCTTTTAGTGTTTCATTTTATGGACTTTCTGGATATCAGTGGCTTATTTGTTTGGCTTTGTCAACGCTTTCTTTTATATGGAGGCTGTTTTTGTTACTGATTCCGAGTGAAGTATTCCCCGAGGTAATTTCTAAACAGACATCAAACAACGAGATAGAAGCTTTGAGTTCTCGTTTCCTTTCATTCAGATCACCAAGACTAGGAAACCTAAACTCATTCAAATAATACTAATAATATCTAGCTTAAGTCTGGCAGCACCCAGATTGAACAGGTTTAGATCTAATTTTGGTGCCTTTCGGAGTATTCCCAACAGGAGTCGAAGCGAGTGTTCCCATCATATTCCTCGTCAAGTTCTCAAAAGTGGCTCTTACATTAGTCGAGCTTTTTGCACTGGTCTCTAAAAACTCAACCCCAAGTCGATCAGCGAGAGCTTTTCCGTCTTCAGTCCGGACTTGCCTTTGCCCAGGAAGGTCAGCTTTGTTTCCGATGAGGATCTTGGGCACAGACTTTTGGAGATAGTTCTGAGCCTCGTCAAACCATCTTTGAACGTTTTGGAAGCTGGCTTGATTCGTGATGTCGTAGACGAGGATTATACCGTGAGCACCGCGATAATAACTTGCAACAATGTTTTTAAACCGATCTTGTCCAGCAGTATCCCAAAGCTGCAACTTGATCTGTTTGTTGTTGACTGACATAGTACTAACTTTAAAGTCAACCCCAATAGTGGTTTGAAACTCAGCATTGAATTTATCATCAACATACCTAAGCAAAACCGAAGTTTTCCCTACAGAGCTATCTCCAATAAGCAGCACTTTAAACAGATGATCATATTCGTCCATACTATAAACAATATAAATGCTTCTTTTCAGAGCCTTCGCCAGGAAACTAAAGCCAGTCACCTTCGACGACCCGGTGATGAAAGAAATAGAAAACTACCTAAACGAGCAGCAAAAAAAAGGCATCGACCTCGACTTCCTGCGAAAAGAAATAATCACCGACGCCAGTTTATCAAAGCTTCAAAAAACCCTAAACGAAGGAAGAAAAATCAACCCTAAAACCCTCAACATCCGTCTTCCAGTAGAACTCGAGTCTCGCATTACCTCTGCAATTCAAAATCTTCCAGATATCGACAAGAATCCAAAAAATAGCTAAGTTATTAATGATTAACTAGTTGCACGCATAAGTCAAGCACCATTCTCGCGCAGTTCTATTAGCTCCTGACTCGTCTTCCTTCCAATGACGCGCAATTGACGGGTCAAGCGGGTCGTCGGGGTTGGGAGCGCTCATCAAGGCCTGGATGCTGAGAAGCACTGACCTGATCTGAAGCGCTGGCGACCATTTGTCCTTTAAGATGTCCAGGCAGATGCGCCCAAGACGGTCCACGTTCGGATGGTAGATCTTTGTCAAAAAACGAACTTTTGGAGGGCACATCGGGTAATCGTCTGGCAAAAATAACTCTAAGGCAAATAAACCTCCTTCGTAAGGAGTCGTCACAGGACCTGCGATTTGGATGTGGAAGTAACGAGCGTTTCCACTGTCAGGGGCCGCTGAGATGCCTGGAACTGGGTCTTGAACCAGACGCTCGGTTTCTTTCTGGATTCTTCTCGCGTGAGCCATATTTATAAGGAGTTCTAGATTAGAGAAAAGAGAGGGTTGATCGGGTTGGAATTTGGAATAAATATGGAAGAGAGGAGAAGTGTATCTTGTGTACCTGGAAAGAGAAAACCGGATTCGCCGAAAGTTGAAGAAAGTGATTTGGGGAAAATTAAAGAGTTTAAGGAAGAGATGGTTGAGTGTTGGGTTGTTGGTGAGAATGGTGATCTAGTGAATGGAGAACATATATCCTCTGAGAAGAAACCAAGTGTATCTTGCTCTTTGGAAGGGAAGAATGAAGATGATCTGAATAAGGATTTGGATTCAGTTGATAGAATGGAAAAAATCATTGAAAAAAATCAGAAATCAGATTCTTCTGAGATTAATAAGATTCAGGGAGTTGAATTGAAAAAAGATCAAAATGAAAATTGTGATGAGGATAAGAATAAGGAAGAGAAGAATGACTGTGATGGGAGTTTGAATGAGAAGGAGGGAAATAAAGATAAAACTGAGGGTGATGGGAAAATTGATGAAAATAGTTAAATTTTTTTTTCATATTTAAGATATGGGAAACTGTTGTATTGGAAATAGACCAGGCCAATCCTCATCAATTTACTGCATAAGTCCAGACGGTTCCTCCATATTCGAATACAACCCCAGCGAAAACCGATTCATCCACCACGCCTTAGGACTCGAGTTACCATCAATGTGCAAATACTGCGAAATCCCCCAAAACAACCTTCTAATAATCGGAGGTTTTAAAAGATCCAAAAACAAATCAGGCCAGGCAGTCGGCGAAGTATTTCTATTCAACAAGTTCTCAGGCCTGCAAAAGCTCGAATCTTTATCAAATCCAAGAACCGGTCACTGTCTGATAGTTTGCAAAAGCCAGGCCTACTTAATTTCCGGAGTCATTTCCCAGGTCCACCCGACGCCCTCCTGCCAAAGATTCGACCTTTCGACAAACACATGGTCCGAGATCAGTCCTCTGAGCAAGGCGCGAGTTTTAGCAGCAGGGTGTTCTTTACAAAGTAATTTATTCATAACAGGAGGGAACCCAGGGAACTCTTTAGAGAATTTTCGAGACATTGAAAAATATAATATTGAGACTGATGATTGGACTTTGCTTTCAGTGAAACTTCCTTGTGACCTTTGGCGACACACTTGTTTAGCGTATCAGGGCGGGTTGATTGTTTTCGGCGGGAACTGCAATAAAAGGTTTAATTTAGACTGCTTTAAAGTGGACTTGAGCCGAAATGTGACTGTTCAACATACTTGGCTTAGACATGGAGGAGAATTCGGAGGGTGTAGTCTTGTCGTTAATGAGAAAGTCTTCACCTTTGAGACAAGCGCCTGTCGCACTGTCTGGGTCTATGACGGAAGCAAATGGACCTCGAAAAATAACAGCTCAAAAATAGAAACATGCACTATTTAAATACTTTCTTATTTCTAATATTCAAATCATGGCTAAACACTTCTTGTTTGAAAATACTTCGCAGTGAGATTTATTCAGAAATAACCTCTTTTGCTGTAAAAATCGATCACCAAGCTTTCAGGAAGGACTTGGAATCAGTGAGGAAAGGGTTTTTGAATTGGAAAACGAAAATTTTTACCTGAAAAAAAAAATTAAAGAATTGGAAGAATCGAATTTGAAGAGTCGTGATGAGTTTTTGAATAATGATATTCATCGAATCAAGGATTTTCAGGAAAAAGAACAGAAATTGATGAGGGAAGTTGAAACTATTGAGCAAAAGTTTAATAAACTTCAATGGAAACATGAAAAAGTCCTTCAAGAAAACAACTTTTTACAGAAAGAAGTAAAAGAAATGACTGAAGACAAGAAAAAACTCGAAATTTTATTTGAAGAAAAAATTCTAGAATTGCAACAAATCACTTCTAAGTTTCGATACCTTGAGTCACAGTTAGAATACGAAAAAATGCGAAGAAAAGAAAAAACCTTTGAACATAAACAAAAGATTTCACGTCTAGTTCAAGACTTCCAAGATTTTTCACAAGAAAAAGAAAAACTCATAGAAAAACTAGAAGAAAATTCAAAAAAACAAAAAAATTTCTGCAAAAGTCCTTTAAAGTCTTCTAGAACTCCTCGAAAAAACTCAGTAAACCAATTACTCGAAATCACGAACACAATCAGCTCACTCGAAAGGTCCCAAGCAGAATACAAGCAAAAATACATAAACCTTCAAAAGTCAAAAATCGGGTCATTTAAAGAGATTCATAATTTATACGACATTCTGCAAAACAACGAAAAAAGGTTGAAACAAGCAAAAAAACTCCAAGAAAACATATTCAAATCCACTTAATTAATAAAAATGTTAAGATCCGCCTTTCGTCCCTTTTCTTCAGATTTTTTTTCTAAGGCCTCTTCGATATTTCGCTACTCAACTGAAAGCATTCCGATGCCGCTTCCAGAATACGCAACGATGCCGAAAGTAGGCTTGTTTAACGGAGGTTATGAAGTGTTCCATGACTTTGCAATTGTAAGACTTACTTAGGACTGCATTAACCTTCTTCAGTCAAACGGCCTTGGAATGGGATCAAGTTTGATAATCTTGTCATTGGCAATGAGAGCAACTTTCTCACCTTTCATCCTCATGTCTCAGGTGAATGCTTTGAAAAACATCCTCTTGTACCCAGAAATGGATAAATATCGAGAAGATATGAGTGTGGCTTATAGGACGGGGAATAAGGCGAAGATTGAAGCGGTAAACAATTACTTTAAAGAATTGAAATTTAAGTACAAAATCAACAACTCTTATTCAATCTTTACAATGGCGCAGGTGCCTTTTATTATTTATTTCTTTTGGACTTTGCAGGATATGACTTATAATGTTGATATCTACCCTGCCATGACCACTGATGGGTTTTTATGGTTTAAGGATCTTAGTGAAGCTGATCCTTATTTTGCACTTCCTGTCATGTTTGCTTGTAGCACTTTTTGGGCTATACACAAAAGTCCGAACTCAGCACAGTCGATTGGACCTATGAGCAAGTATCTCAAATATTTAAAGTATTTTGTGTTTTTAGGAATTCCTGTCACTTCGACTTTTCCTGCTGCGATCGTTTTGAATTGGACCATGATGTCTGTGTTTCAAATGACAATAAACTCCTTAGTCTACTCTCGTATCGGGCGAAAAATCCTAAAAATCCCTCAATACCTTCCAGGTTCAATTCTCGAGAAGCACAACACTCGAGTAACGAGTCCAGTTCTAAAGCCGAAAGTCTTTTCACATAAGCCTTCATTACCTAAGAAATAGTTAGTCAATGGTGAATTATAATATATGAGTCAATTCGGAGAACTGGTGCTTTTCATCGGCGACCTTCACATCCCTCAACGATCAGTGGACCTTCCCGACAAGTTCAAAGAGCTTCTGGTCCCAGGCAAGGTGCAGCACGTATTTTGCACAGGAAACATCGGGAACCGAGAGCACAACGACTGGCTGAAGAGTCTCGCCTCAAACGTGCACTTTGTGCGAGGCGACTTCGACGAAGGCACTTCTTTGCCTGAGTCAAAAGTCGTCTCTGTCGGTGACTGGAAAATTGGCTTGGTTCACGGGCATCAGGTGATTCCTTGGGGAGAAAATGAAGCTTTAAGCAACTATCAAAGAATGCTTGACTGTGACCTGCTCGTCTCTGGCCATACGCATAAAGCTGTTATTGACTCGCTTGATGGAAAACATTATTTCAACCCTGGGTCTGCCACTGGCGCTTATTCCCCAGCGAATCCGCAGAATAACCCCTCGTTTATCATTGTTGCAATTAATGGAAGGGAAGCCACTTCTTTCTTGTATGAGTTCGCTGATGGAAGCGTTAGTGTCGCGAAGGGACAGATCAGTAAAAGTAGCTAATGGATTTGTAGGAAGGGTCTTTGAATCGTTTAGATAAATGAGTAATTTTCGATCAAATAGCATTCCTTATAGAGATATTGGAAGTCATGAACTTGAAAATGCAAGGGCCAGACATTTGAGGAGGTTAAGTGAAATTTCTACTTTTCCTTCTAATCGAATTGATAATATCTCTCCTGTGAATTATTCTGACTGTCGTCGACCTGGGAAGAAATTTCGCTTGAACGGTAAAAGACATTCAGAGACAAACCGTGAAATCCAAGAAAGCAACTTAAAACTGTTCTTAAAGCTTTATCACATCACAAAACAAAACGCGTTAACCAAGTTAAAAATCTCAAATTCCTCATTCCGTAAAGAAAAAAAGCGAAAAATCAGCAAAATCGACAACTCTCTCATTCTGCAACGTTTAACTTCAGTCAAAAGCTCTTTAAAACTCCATGACTTCGAAAAAGACTTCCAAAACCACCGAGAATACGTTCAACTCGGCCAACGTCTACGTCTTCCTAAGCTAAAATCTTAATATTTAAAAAGTTGTTTTTCTGAAAAGAACTTGATTTTTTGCCCTATGAACCAATTCAAAGTTTCCAGAATGACAAGTCGCATCAACAACGACTTTAACAGTGTCTTCAAGAACTTCTTGAACAAGGACTTGAGTGATGTTCTAAGTGTTGATTACAGTGCTGTAGTCCATTGCAGGAGACGAGTTGATTTCGAGAAGCCAAGGGTTTAACTCCTCGTCAATCATGAAGTCATATCCGAAGACCTCGAAACTATTTTTTCTTCCGAGGTTTCCAACGTTTTCTAAGGAGTACTTCACGATTTTTTTCATTTTTGGGTAAATTTTTTGACTCCAAATGTCTTGTCCGAATTCGGACATGAGGAAAGCTCGGAATTGATCAAGGGTCCACATGCAGCCTTCTATTGAGGAAGCTTTGAAGTGCTTTGATTTCTTTGAGATGCTGTTGTTTGTTAGGTGGATGAAGCGGTTTTGAAGGTCGGATGAGGAGTAAGTCTCGAGACTGAATCGAAGGTAACTTTTTTTGTACATCCAGATCGTTAGAGGGTCGTTTGAACTTACTAACACCCACTGGCGGATGTCGAATTTACGCTCTTGGATCAGTAGAGGGTTTTCTATGTACTTTTGAACCACCCACGAGTTCGGAGAACTTGTTGAAGACTTCAGTTGATCCAGGTCATTAAATAAACTTATATCACGTCCTCTAGATTTTCTCCCTGCTTTCAAAATCCAGATATTCTTCAAACCATTCAAACCAAACTGTGGGTCCAACTCTTGTAAACGCTTCAAAACAGCCCTACTCGTAGAAACCGTATCAACATGATACGAAAAAAGAGACCTTTGAAACAAACTTTTCAACTCACTCGGTTCATTGCACGTGAGTACTTTCCAATCAATATTTGATACCAAAGTTGATTCCAACAATTCAAAATTCTCGAGTTTTTCAATCCATTTCTTGCATATCACAGCAGAAACAATAACATGTTCAATGAGTACCTGAGAAGGATTTTTCAGATAATTTTTCAACAAAGAAACCGCAAAGGTGACCTTAAAACAGTCAAAAAACTCTTCAATATTCCTGGAATCCAATCGAAAACATCTCGGCATAAAGTTCAAAAAGTTCGTTTTCGGGTTTTTACTACCTTGCTTGATGTTAAGGTAAAGTTGCCATTTCACTGAAAGTTCATAGTTCCGTGGGAAATGGTTGATCATTTGCCAGTCTTGCAAATTGTTAGGAATTCTCGCATTTCTCGTCCATTTCAAGTCAAAGTAGGGACTTTCACTGTCAGGGTTCTCAACCCACCCTCTCTGAATCAAGGCTTTGCGGACATCGGGGTAAGTTCCTGAAATGATGAAAATTTTTTGACTTGTTGAAAAGTTTTGACTGATTTTCCAAGTTTCGTAAGAATCCTTCGGGGAATCGATTTTTTGCTCTGGTAATGACTGGTCCGGGTCTGGAGTCAACTTTTTGGCGTAGGTCGTTTTGAAGGGCGAGTAAACTTTAAGACTCGTTCGGAGCATCGACCGTTTATCTGGATCTGGAATTCTTTCAGTCATTTTCTTCTTTTCGATTTGAAGGAACAGGTCGTAAACTCTACGGGTCGACGTGTTTCGAGATGATAGGAAAATGTTCTTTGTTTTTGACTTTTTCTCTGGTTTTGCATGTTTTGAGGACTTTTTGGTTGATTGGGTTTTTGATTGCTTGCATGTTGTGAATAAACCGCTTTGGTTCGTGCTTAGTCTTGATGACTTGAAGACTGAGGAATCTGGAATTTTTGAGCTTTTGTCGAGGAGTTTGGATTTATCGAAATGGAAATCACTTCGAGTGAAATAAACTGGAATCAGCTCGAACATTATTAGAGAGTTTTTTGCAGATGCACTGGGTTTGGGAGATTTTTTGATTATTTGGAGATGGATTTTTGGTTAATTTTAGCTGAGTTAGATAAAATTTTTATTGTTAAGTGAATTAAATAGATGTTAAATTTATCAGTTCAGTTAAATAGATTTATATTCGATGAGAGTATTATTAAAATAAGCTTTTATCATAGAAATTAAGTTAAATTTGGAAGCTTAAAAAATATTTTCTTCTATTTAGAAATTTTTTAATAGATCTCCGAATATTGTGATTTTGTGTGTTTTATATTTTAAGGTTAGAAGTTTTTTTTTATCAAACTCTTTAGATTTTAGAGAAAATTTTTAATATGAAAAATTCTAATTCAAAATAAGATAGAAATCTTGATAAAATAGTTAATTTTATATAATTTGGGATAATAGTATTAACTTGATATTCAAGAAAGTTTTGGGTCGGAATTGAAAATTTTTTAAAATACTCTGTATACAAAAAGGTTAATCTTCCAAAAATGATTAATGCTATTATTTTAAAATAAGATAATAAAGATTGAACTATCATCAAGATCATTGTAGAATCCGATTGGTTCATAAGCAAATATTATAATTTAGAAATTATTCTTTTTATTAGAGAACTTCAAAAATTAGAGGTCTTAAAATATTTTCAAAGAGTTTCATTTAAATTATGGTTCCAGAGTTGGCCTATAATTAAGAATCTAAATTCTTCGAACCTTGATGAGAAATTTTGTATTAATATTTAAATTTAAATCAAGACATGTGGCATTACTAAGGAATAACCTTTTATATTGATATTAAAATTTAAAGTAGTTTTCTCAATAAATATGGCATTAATCAGTGAAATATTCTAGTGAAAAAGCTCAGTAATTATAAAATTTTTTTAACTTATAGTATTGATGGTTTACCTTAACTAAATAAAGAGAATCTAAAACAAATGAGAGGCAATTTTATCGAATTGACTGAAGACCATAATCTCATAGAATTTTCATTTTCTAGCTTTCCTTTTTGCTGAAGTTTTTCAAACTTTTCATGAAAAATATCAAGGCTTGTTTTCCAATTTAATGGATTTAAAATAAACTTAGCTGTACTTTCAAAGATTCCATTGTCAAAAACAGGAAAAAGAAAGTTATTAAACCGATGCCCATCTTCGGAACGAGGTTTCTGTTCACCAAGTAAAATAAATGAATTTTCAGGAGAATCCTTACCCATGATATCAGAATCCAAACTTTTGTAAATATTAAAACACTCATTCAACAAAACCAGTAACCTGCAAGCTGAGGAAAGATCTGAGCTGTGACAATATGATATATTTATAAAAATGAATCCTTGATTTGAAAATCCATGTGCTTCAGGAAGCGAGAAGTAAAACACTTTTCCATCTGTACATATCCAATTGAATGCCTTATGGATCATTTGAAGTCCTTCCTGTTTGTTATTGAAAGGCGAATTACCCCTGGCAAGGGTATCGTAAATAAAACTTTCAACACACAATTAATTGTTTCTGAATTTACAACTTGAGAAAAAAGTTCTAAATTTTGAATATTGACTCGAAATCTTGCAAAAGTTCATCGAGTTATAAAATATAGAAAGAGATATCTTAAGGTTGTATTTGAATTATGTTTTTATAATGATCTGATAATGTTTTGTGAGTTGAAATAATTATAAAGTTATCTTCATATTGCAAATTAAAATGCTTGAGGTATAGAGTTTCTTTATCTTCTGATACCCAGTAGTTGATTTGATTTAGTAAACTACAAGAAAATTCTTCAATACTTAATTTAAAATCATTTTCTTCATATCTAACATCCTGCGAATGCAAGTGTTTGAAGTAGACAAGGAGATTAACTTTACATTGAATAACTGTTTCAATCATCATCAGCATCTGATTTACCCCTAAGAAAGTTACTTTTCCACTAATTTGATATTCATTCCATTCACTCTTTATAAATTCAGATATTGAAAAAGGATATTCAACTGCGTTGATCCCGAATTCACCCAGTAATTGATAACAATTCTCAAGAAACTGCTGATAAGTTAGACCAGGGGGTAATAAATGAAAATTCTGTCGGATTAGGTTTTTAGTATTCAAATCCATTTTTATTAAGGGTTAATTTTCTACAATAGTAATTGTTCACTAAACAATACTACCTCTTGATAAAATTTATTGAAGGACTTAAATCCCCCTATTCACTAGATAATCAAGAAAAAAATTACTAATTACGATGTTCTGGTCGAAGAAGTTCTATTGAAGAACTTAAATCCCCTATTCACCTACATAATCAAGAAAAAAATCACTAATTACGTGGTTTTGGTCGAAGAAGGTCTATGAAAGTGCATCGAGAATTTAAGATAATTTGCAATTAAGAATGGATTTTCAGAACTTGATTTATTTGATTCAAGATGATTAGAGACTTGATACAATTCCGAATCTTATGGCAATGGAATATCCTGACGACAAAGTCGAAGAGGATAACAACTTTTAAGAGAGAATCAGTTTCAGGGCCATGTTATGGGACTCCGATCCAAGTTAAAAACTCAGGGCTTCATGATAATTGTTATACTTTTTGAATTTAAAAGTAAGTACTTAGTGAATCCTACCCCTTGATAACATTTGGAAATAAATGCTAGTTTTAGAGACCTCTCAGAAACGGGTGAAATTTTCAGGACCTTTTCAGATGGAAGAATACTCTTTTACTTATCAATAGAAGATTACTTTATTAATTAGTTTTTATATTACTTAAGCAGATCTGAGCTATTCTTATAAAATTAGTATTATAAAGAGATGAATTTGAAATCTTATATCTGATTTGATTTATTATTCTTAAGCGATTCTGTAAATTATGTAAACTATTGAATTAATGATAGAGAAATTATTTACTAATTCTTATTTATTTTGAATTTTCCAAGAAACTAGTTTTTAAAAGAATTTGAAATCAAGGTCTTAGAAGTGGTGAAATCTAAATAAATTCATAAAAATTAGACTTGTTGGTTGAAGTTATTATAGATCTTCAAAAATATGCAATATAAAACTTTAGTTCATATAATTTTCGCCTAAATCTTATGAAAAAGATTAAATTGTTTCTGATTCTTTTCATTTTAACCCATACTTAAACGTATTTTATTAGATAGACAGTTTAACAGATATTTAAACGTTTTCATTTAATAGACCTTTTAATGCATAATTTAATGTATTCACCGCGAATAATTATTTTTCAACTATCTAATCTAAAATCCTTGAATCACTCTATTTTAGACCTATATTCATATTCCAATCATATCAAGACCAAGTAGATAATTTTCAAAACTAATTTTGATTAACTATCCTTTAAAGCCATCGGCTCATAATCCCGATAATCCTCAGACATTTTTTTCTTCTTGATTTTCCAAACAAGAAGACCCAAACAAGCAGCTCCAATAATTCCAATATTAGAATAACTGATCATTACAGAGCTTTCCTTTCTTAAAATGAAGTCAATAGCTGGAGCGATGGTGATAGTACTCTCTTTCATATCAAAGACAGTATAGTAATGGTAGAAGAAAGGACTTCCAAGACCGTAAAATTCAATTCCGATATCGAGGACTCCGATATAACAATATCCTGAAATATAAAAGACATAATCTTCAGGATAGAGTGTATAAACATTTCCGTCAATCTTCAAGTTTAAGTCAGGGAACCTTGAATAGTCTTCAGGATTGCACTGGCAGAGCCAGATTCCTCTAAAACCGCATCCAATGTTTAGAATATCGTTCATTAACTTGCGGTATTCGATGGGAGGTAAAATTATGAAAGGAAGTGAAGGAACGAATAAGGCAGGGATGGTTTTGGAACTAATCAATTTTGAATCCAGACTGAAAGATGAGACATAAGTTGACCAGCTTCCATAATCTTGTTCCGGGGTGATCTTAGTCTTCTTGCCATTTGAATAGCTCGAAAAATTGTATTTTCCGACACTCAAGACAGAGTCATGAGTTGGCTTGTAAGGGTTTTTCAGAGTCAATGAGAAAACTTGTTCATCAATCTTTCCTTGAAAATAAAGATTCTTCAAAAAGTTTTCATTTTTCAAGTTGTTGCTGTTTCCAAGACCTAAACTGCCTGAAATGGATTCAGGGTAATAAGAGCGGGTGGCTACGCCTAAGAAGTATTGTTGTTCGACTGTCAAGGTGTTGAGTGCCATTTTATCAGTGAAGAGTTTGTATTTCTCGCTTGAGGAGTCGTAGCTGTTGTTGGAGATACTTACATCTTTGCTGTATAAACTCTTGCTTGGATCGTAGTATTCAGCATTGTAGGTGCACCGGCACGTATTTAACGCAACTCTGGTCTCACCGGTGAGAATATCCAGGGTGAGATTAAACTCTTGTCCACCAATATTGACCTTCACATAGAAATTTTTAAATTTTCTGGTAACGATAGTGCTAGCCTGAGAGTCTTTTCCAGCAAACATAATTTGAGGAATTTCGATGGAACCCTCACTCTTAGTCATATGAATCGGTATTTCAATCGAGGATGCAAGTCCTAAGATAATCGAAACCCACATTTTTATTTGATTATTAAAAATATTTTCTTGGACCCTGGACTGAAATGAAAATATTTAAGACTATTTTTGAAATTATTAATATCGAATTCAATTTCTTTGGCTGTTAGAGAATTTATAGAGAGAAAGTGAATTTTGATTGAAGTAAGTATGCTATTAGAATTGGCAATAAGTGAATTGATGTTAAGTCTTATGAATCTTGAGGTATTTATATAATTTCTGCTTGGATTTTATATATATTATAATGAAAGATAGTTGTATATTATTTCTGCTTGGATTTTATATTTATTATAATGAAAGATAGTTGTAAATTATAATTTTGTAATTTTTTTCTACCATTTAGTGATTCAAATATATATTTTATTAGTATTTATTAATTCATTCAAAGTATAAATGAAAAAGTAATAAAATGGTATCAAATAATTAAGAGAAAGGTTTTAGATATGAATCTCTTGAAACTGAATCTTTGAATTTTAAGAATTTTTTTGTAAGTTACTCTAAAATTGGCCTCCATCTAAGATTACAAATAATTAAACCTTTTGCTCTATTGATAATTTATTTATTTCTTATCAGCTTAAATTTATGCTTATTTTATGAATTAAATTAAATAATCGAACTTTCTTTGCTATGGACCTTTAAAATACGTGCCTTTCACTTATTCAGATGTAAATCAATTTATAGTCAAATCTATTTCTTCTTACAAATTAAACATCAAACCACTCCAAACCTATAATAAAGACAAATCGTGAATGAAGCCAAATTAAACTAGTTGATCTCAATTTACAAATTCAGGTCCAGACAACTTTCAAGAATTCCTAAAAAATCAAGTAGTCCACAGTTTTTAACTATTAGAAAAGTTTCCAATCCTTTGTAAACTCAAACCCGATATCAAAGGACCTACAAAAAACAATAAAAGGGTCCCATATGATTTTAAACATTTTATCCTTCTTCATCAGATCATCGAAAGAAGGGCTCAGAAGCTCTAATCTTCGAAATTCTGAAAACCGCAGAAAAATACTCAAACTTAAGTTTTTTGAAAGACTTCTAAAGTACTTATTAAGCCCTGCGAAATAGTCAACTCGAAATTTCGTTAGGTTTCTTTAAAGTCCGAAAAAACCGATAAAAAACCCCCGAATCTCTGCTGAAAAACTGGACTTTTTCTTCGAGTTAATTCAAACTTGATAAGCCCAGAGCATATCAAGGCTGTTCTTCGATTTTGTTGCTATGAAAAATTAAGTTGACTTTAAATATTCCAGAAATAGTTCTGCAAACGAGGAATCAGCAGAAAATTCAAAAAGATTTCTCAGTTTCTTGACTATTTGTATGAAAAAGCAGTGGAAGGGAGAAGGGGATATTTGAAGTAGTAATCTTCTTATTTATTAGAATTCTACTTATTACATCTTAAAGGAATTATCAATCATTATTTACTCCTAGCTCATAAAACTTTCAAAATAGTAAAAAATCCTCTAATTTATTGTTTAAAAAACTTAAAATTCCTTTGAATTACTATCAAACCTATATTTGTTTATTTTCCAATCAGAAAAAACACGAATTTATTTCTAATCAACTCTGCAGTATTTAAAGACCTTTCATAAATCTGTTTCAATAAATCATCCGACAATTACTTAGATTTTCTTTTATAATTAGATATATATTATCAGTTAGAAAAATAAATATCAATTCATTTTTACCAAAATAATTGCAGTACAAATTTCAATATTTGTAGAGAATGTTTCAAAATTATCATAATTAATATATAAACTTAAATTCAATGATAAATTTCTTCTCTGATCAGCATCTTGTATTAACAAAGAATTGATTTTGTATTTTTATAGGCGTACGTGAATCAGTAGTTATTTGCTATTTTTCCGATTTCAAATCAAGGACTTGGCTGATCTTGCTTAAATTCTTATTAAAATTTTCTCCAATCATATTAATTTGAGAATTTATAACAATTCGCCTTCAATCTGATATTTATTCATCTGAAATTAAAATAATTTTTTATTTATAGGAGAAATGGCTTTGAATAGCATTTGATGCCTGAACTCAGTCAAAAAAACAATAAGTTATGAATAAATTATATCTATAAAAATAATTATTTTAATGATTGAAAAATTTGAACAATCATTTAGTCAAGGATATAATATTGCACATCTGTCCTCCATCGATGAAATGTGATTTTTTACTGATATAATTGAATCGTAGTGCATATATTTTTTTGGCAGTAAGTTTAGTTTTATTAATCTACTTTTAGATCATCCAAATTCAAGTTAATTAAATTTTTATCTTTACTTTTAAAAATAAAATAAATGATGATAATCTTGTTGTGATTGTTTAAAGTTTTTATTTTCATTCGATAATTTCAACAAGTTTGATTGAAATAGAGTCTTTTTCATATGTAAAGTATATATATTTTTAATGATTGAAAGCAAAATATTTCTTCGATTTCTTTGGTCATTACAATGATAGTCCTGGTTTATTTTAGGGTTTGATTGATTCATCCACTGATTGAACCTTTTATTTCAATATCTTTAATCGTTTCAACCTGATTAAGAATTTTTAAAATATTTTAAGCTTGCAATTTTTTTCTTGAATCTGATATATCAAAAAACTTACTGTATTTAATAGTTAATAGAGGTCATTCATAGAGATAAATACTAATTGTAAATGTATCAATAAGTTATTAAATCTTAAATTTCATTGAAAATACAAATTGATTTTTTTCTATTCACTTATATTATAAAAAAATAATCAATTTAAAGTATATAAAATTCTAATAATTATGAGAATCCTATAAAATATTGAATAAATATTGAATTCTTCCTTAACAGGATCTAAAGAGATTATCAAGAATTAATACTTTTGATATCAAAGTCTAACTAAAATTCTATATCACCATACCCTAATCTTTAAGAATTATTTTTTATATTCATTTTATGCAGCTCAATATTCAGTCTAAATATTAATTTTGGTAATAGTTTTAAAACAATTTTTCCTGATTATTATTTGAAGAGAAATTAAAGAAAAGCTATAAAATAGACTTCTGGGTTGAAGGTAATTTTGAATGATTTTTATATTGAAATCTGAAATGATTAAGTGCATGAGTATTATCTATTTTTTTAGTGGAATTCTAAAATAATATCTATTTTTTCTAATTATTTTAGTTTCTTTTGAGACTTATTCGTAAATTCGATGCAATATTATAAATTTTTTCAAAACTTAGTTCTCACAAAGTTGCAGCCAATAAGTCAATAATTTTATAAAATTAAATTTAGTCCAGTTCTTTATTCAAATATTATCCTTAAAGTCAGTATATATTTTTTAACATCCAGGTTTAAATATTTAACTCTAACTACTTAGTCTAATTAATAATCCCACTTTTTAAAGACACATTCTGGATATCTATCTTTCCATTTTCTTGATTCATCATCTTGATTGTCTAGCAGCCAAAGCTCAGCACTTCTCGTTTCTAAATTGTAAATTGTCACTAGATTGAGATCACCTTCTTCGAAAATACAATCTTTTTTAACTCTACTATCTTTTTAATATTACCTCAATATATACTTACAGCCTGAATATTCATTTTCTTCCTTTTATATACCTTGAGTAATTTTAACCATCTTGCTTAAAATTACCTTGATAATTTATACCTTCTTT
>RSEH01000305.1:0-51433 GCA_006503475.1 Stentor roeselii
TCAAATCAAACAAATTTTAAAAAAACCCATCATCAAAGAAATAACAATTTTCAAATATCAAAAACAACAAATCAAAAACAAATTCAAACATTTTTTACAAAATAAAATCGGAGAACAGTCTACTTTGCATCTCTCAGAACATATTTTAATGAGTGGGGGAACTGATGGAAGAGTACGACTGTTCAATCCTCAAAACCTTCAACAGATTGCGTGTTTACACTACCATCGAGCTGTTATTTATGCTCTTGATATTTCTGAAAACTATGGACTCTCAGGTTCGGAAGATGAATCAATATGTTTGTGGAATCTCAACAAACAAAAACTCAAAACTGTCTTTCAAGGACATCAAGATAATATTTTTTCATTGAAGTTCTTACTTAATTCAAGACTTTTTGTAAGTGGGTCGAGAGATAAAACTGTTCGAATTTGGAATTTTTTCAAAAGAACACTTGTTTTTCTCATTAATTTCGACTCTCCAGCAATATTTGTATCAATGAAGAATCAAGAATTTATTTTTGTTTGTAAAGATGGAAAAATTCAAAAGTTGACAAGTTCAAAGTCTGTATTCCGAACAAATCTTAGGCCAAGAGTCTTTCGCAGTAAACAAGCCGAAGAAATTGATGTTCTGGTGACTGGGCATGAAGATGGGTGGATTCAATTTATAAATTCAAAATCTCTTTGCTTATTTGATCGTTTAAGGGCTCATACTTCTACAGTTACTTCAATCGGATTTTGTAAACACTCAAAAAATTTTGTAAGTTGTTCTCTAGATGGCTCTTTAAAAGTATGGAGTTCAACTAATTTCAAACTTTTGAGAATCTTCGAAGACTTTGAATATGAAGTACTTTGTGTTGAAATATTAAAAAATGAGATTTTCTTGGGAAGTTTTAAAATAGAAAAATTGAATATTCAGACGCGTAGAACAATAAACAAAACAAGTTTATCAAGCTATTTCAGTTTTTCTATTTCAATAGAACTGAATTTGATTGTTTATGGTTTTGATGCAGTTTGTTTAATGAGTTTAAAATCGTTGAAATATTTAAACTCGAAGTCTTTTAATTGCAAAGTTGTTAGTTTGTGGTTTGTTAAGTCGATGATTGTATGTGGATTAGAAAGAGGTGATATTTTGTATTTAGATTGTCGTTCTCTGAGGGTTAAAAGGAGGTATTTATTTGAAAGATTGGCTATTTCTTTTATTTGTCCATCAATTGATTTGAAAGTTCTGGTTTATTCAACTTCAAATAAAACAAGTTTTGTTGATTTGAAATCAATGAAAAGTTTACTAAGTCATCATAATAGAATTTGGAATGGGAAGTTTACATTATCGAGTTTTGTGTTCATCGATGTTGATTTCAGTTGTTTTATTGTTAAAAGTTTTGAAAAATGCATGAAAATAAATGATTATTTACCTGGATATCAAATATATTTGTTTAAATGTGAAAATTATGTTATGATTAAAGAAGTGAATTTGAATGTCATTTTGATAAATTTAAAAGAACCTGAAAAGTATGAAAGAATAAAAAGTTTGAAAGAAGTACTGAAGGTAAATAAAAGAGAATTGTTGATGAAAAGGAGTAATTTGATTTTATCATCTCTGACTTCTTCTTCCACGTTAATAAGCTAAGATATTTGTTTAATCTAGTATTCTTGAATATAATCTATTATATTTATATCAATATTCCAATCATCCAAGCTGCTGCTACGAAATAATTTATTTTGAGTAGTCTTTTAATATTAAACATTAGTATAGATGTTGTTTTTTATATCACATCTATGCATTTGTTTAAAGAGAATTTTCTTCATTTTTTTATTGGTGAAAATACTTTCAAATATTAAATAGTTGAGTAATGCTTTAATCAAAATGATTATACCCAAAAGTTATTATTTAAAGAATTACTGAAGTTGTTTATTCAATTAAAAACAATTCTTGAATATTTATAATGTCATTAAACACCTATCATATAAATTCGGATACTAGAGAGTCTTGCTTGAACTTATATTATTAACTTTTGTCTTTAAATTCCTGAATATGATAACAGTTTTGGTAATTATAATTTTAATCCTTGAATATTTTTCAAATATTTGATAATAAACTGTGACTATAAGCTGCAAATGGTAGGGTTTTTAGATACATTAAATAGAAAATTAAAATTCAAGGCCATTATCTTTTGAATACACTATTATCATAGAAACTACTTCTCTGAACTTAGCCTTTTTGAACTAAAGATTCAAGTATTTGCTTTTTAAGCTTCAAGTCGATTTTGATAAATGTTTATTTTAATATTACCAATTTAATTAATGTGAATTACATCTCTTGGATTAAATCAATTTTTGTGAGTTGATTCTTGTTTTTTATGAATACTCTTAACACTTTTAGAATTTTTCTATTTGAAAAGCACTTTTTACAGAAAAATGTTTTTTCAAATACATGGACTATTTACTGCTTTTTTATCAATCAAAAATTTTATAATTGATTATGTTTTAAAATTTCTTCGATTATCTAAGATAATCTATTTATAAAAAAAACTCATTTTTTTTTTCCACAAATCCAAGCTAAAACCTTGCAAATAAACTCAAGCTAAATCTTTGTGCATATAGTAATAGTTCTGAAAAAACAATATCTTACTAAAAATTATTGATATCTGATCTATAATTATATTTAATAATTCTAAAAGACTAGGCAACAGCATCCTCTACGCTTTGTTATTTTTCTCTCAGTGATCACATTCACGTCATTCAAATAAAGATCTTTTTTATTTTTTATCTCTGCAAAATAATTCTCTTCAAAGTTATTTTCCTCTAAACCATCTCCATCGATTAGACTTGCCGAAGTCTCTTCCATTACCTGATAAACTGAAGGGTAATCAATCATTTCACCTTCATTTCCAGAAATTTTCTTCAAGTGCTGATTAAACATAAACTTGTGAATATCCTGAAAATTGATTTTTTCTTTTTCAGTATAAATAAATCTTGCCAAATTTCTAACATCAGAAGAATTTCGACTAGAATTTTGAATGCAGTTAAAAATAATCTCAGGAGTGATGCAGTTTGAATTCGGTAATGCATTACTTTCTCTTAAATTACTTTGAAAATGTTTTTTTTCTCTTTCCCTTGAATTTATTTTCTCATCAATAGAAGTGGCTTCCAGCTGTAATGAAAAAATTTTCTTTTTTTGTTGAAAATTTGGAATAAAGTCATCTCTATCATTAAAGTTTCTAAGTTTCCTCAAAGCTAATCGCCTTGCAATCATTTTTTCATAGCTTCTGGTATCTTTATACATTATAAACTCTAAAAATCTTTTCATTTTAAGCTCTTTTCTCATCTTTTCATCTTTTTTTATTTGTTTCGGTTCTTTTGACTTGAGTATTGCCATTTTAACATCATCGAAGTCCCCATAAAGCCCTGGAATGAATTCATCAAAAAGACTGGTATTTTTCATGATTTTATTATAAATAAAAATCTTTTGGTTCACTTTTTTGTTCTTTTTCATCAAAAAATAATGATCTTTGTAGAGTACCCTTGCGAAGACCAGCATGAGTTTCGTATTAGTCGTAAAATATAAAAGTCTCTGAAATAAATCATCGTTTTGCAGAATAAAGCGTAAATTAAACTTGATATTTTTCGTGTCACTTAAAGGCTCTTCTATTTTTGTGTTTTCAGGAGTTTTAATCAATTCAATTGCAATAAAAATCGCGGCTGGAGTCAATAAAGTCGGAATGGCTCGATGAAGGACGTAATCAAGACCTTTAACAAATTGATCGAAATTCGGGAAAGGCATGAAATTGAAAGCTTTTGACATCATTTTGTGAATTAACTTTTTATTCACTGAATAACAAAGGGCTCCTCCTAATGTATTGACCATTTCGTCGTATTTTTCTATGCTGCTTGAATTATTTGATGAGGTCCATTTGATTTCTGTTAATATTCTACCAGAGATTTCGGGAAGAAGCTCTTTTATTGAGAATTTTTTTTTGGATTCTTGTGAGACTGGGTCGACGTCCATTAAAATTTTTAAGTCATTTAGGATTCGATTTATTGATTCGGAGTTTAAGAGCTTTGGAAGATTTTTTGCGCGATATTTGAGAATTGCTTCACAGACGATTCGGTATGAAATTAAAGGTTTTTTTATATCAGATTCAAGTTTTAATAAGTTTATAAACTCACGGTATAAACCTTTTGGGACTCCTGAAGGATCAAAGACAAGCTTTCCAATAGAATTGATTTTTCTCGGAATCCCAATGATTGTCTCACTATCTTGTTTTTTACTGAGAAAAAGTTTATTTTTATATTCAAGAAATAATGCAATCATCAAAGGACCGATTTTAAATAAGTCGATGTACTGACTTTGATAAGATAGTAGCTTTTTCTTTGAATATGTGAATTTATACATATTAAATAAATTGATATACGTGAGTTCATTGAAAGTTGTAGGTACCGTGTTTTCATGAAAGCAATTAATTGGATCTTTGACATAAACTTCAATTTCCTTTAAAGCTACTTTCATCTTTTTTTTGCCAATATACTTCTCTTGTGTTAAAAACTCAAAATATTCAATCATTTCTTTCATTTGTATTTTTTTATCTGAATTTCTATCGAAAGTCAATAAAAATGATTCAAAGAGCCTGCGAAATTCTTCCTCTTCATAAGAATTCAAGAAAAATACAAGAAATTGGTCAAAAAAGTTCTTATTAAGAACGAAAAACTTATAAAAAACATTTCTAATTTTTGGTGATGTCACTTGTTTTTCCTTCAAGTCTAAGTATTGCTTTTTATCTAT
This sequence comes from Stentor roeselii, assembly GCA_006503475.1. NCBI lineage: Eukaryota > Ciliophora > Heterotrichea > Heterotrichida > Stentoridae > Stentor > Stentor roeselii. The sequence goes on from RSEH01000305.1 coordinate 4,778, forward strand.
TTTTTTGAATTTTTCAAGCAGGTTAAGAGTGAAGTCAATATGGCTTTTAATGGAGCCCTTCACTGAGGTGTAAGTCTCTTCTAGACTTGAAGGTGTCATGCCTAAGGTGTTATCTTTGAACAGAGAGGACTTAAGAGGCTTGATAGAGAAGTTTACTTGTGAATTTTTCTTAAACTTGAATTTTAATTCGGACTTTTCGTTCATTACTACTTCAAAGTTTCCATCTGAGGAAGAACATTCTGAGGAACTCTCATTTTTCATGCCGCTTGATCTCAATGTCTCTTTATTATCTTTCTTTGAGTCAGTGTCCTCGCTGTTGAGACTTTTAATTAAGTCGACAGATTCGATGATTGAGTTTAATATCAAAGCCGAATCAGAATCCTTTTCATCTTTGTTCGATAAAAATGATTCAAATTCTCTATTTTCGACAAGGTTGAGTTCATTTTGAATGAGTCCTTCAAAACTATCGCTGATGGCTTTGATGCTTTCTACCATTAAATTTTTTCTAATCTCTTAAAAAATCTTGAATTATTTAAAACTTTTAAGGATATTCGAGAAATTTTGATAATTTTGAAGGTACTTTGAGGAATTTTTGGGAATTTTATATTATAGTAGTTGATTTAAATGATTTATACCTATTTAAGAATTGGTTTTTCGAGAAAAATGGAATTATGGGTTTGATACAGGATTAAATCTTGCAATTAAAGACCTGATAAATGAAAATAGAGAGGACTATTGATGGTGTGTTCAAGTTTAAAGTTAATGCAAGTTTAAGTTTTTTCAGTAGTCTAAGTGAATCGGAAAAATTCTTGTAAATTTCTAGGAATCTTAATATTCTGATAGAAAACTCGTAGATATTAAAATATTTGGATTTAAATCAACTATTGGATGTTTTTAATCAGCTTTTATCTTACTGATTTCTTTATTCATTGTATGATGAAGTTTAAGATTTAAAATAAGGAGATAATAGAAGAATTAAGAAATTTTTTTGAATTGATTTTATTCTTTGAAGTATTTCTTATGTTATAACTCAGATTATAATATTCGAGATTACAAAAACTATAAAAACTCTAACAATATCGATTTCAGATTAAGCCAAGAACCTAATTTTCTCTAGTGATTTCTTTTTTCTTTACAAAAAAGATTTTTTCCCAATCAAATATTTAAATTCTCAAAAGAATTGGTAAAATTTGCAAATTTCTATGTTTTTAAATTATTATTATAGATCAATTGTTTAGATTATCACTTAAATACTTTATTTATTCAAACTCATAAAAGCTCAAACTTTTACACTCCAGAATTCCTTAAACATTTTTCATATTTAAATAACACAACCTTGAATTTTCTGAAAGAGAATACATTAGATTATTAGAAGTAAGAAAGAAAGATAAGTAATGATTGATATCCCTATATATTTATATGCATACTTTATGATTAACTTTAACTTCTTATTGAATTATAAGAAATGACCCTCTATTTGCCCGAAATTTATCTTCATTAGTCTCTCGTCATTGTTTAATTATTTATTTTCAACTATAAATTATTATGTAAAAGGAAATTCCTATAATTGAATAAGAGCTGCCAATTTTACTCAGATGAAAACCATAAAAAATCTAAATTTTACTTTGTTTTAAAAATCTTCAAACTTCATGCAGTTGATCGTACTTTATAGAAATATTTGAATGCTGATTTATTTCTTAAGTATTTGCTAATGGCTATATTCTTTAAAAATAAGTTTGGGTATCTTTGCAGACATAAAATCTTCAGATAGGAAAAATTCGAAGCATCTCGGAACACTTTTCATCAATAAAATCCTCTAATTTCTCATCATTTATCCTAAGTTTTACCAGGTCTTGGCTTCAATATTCCAAACTAATCAAATATTCCTAAATAAGAGGTCTTTAAGTGATAATAATGTCTATTGTAGGTGATGCCATGGACGTAGGCAACGACCAAAACGAGCCTTTATTGAACCAAATCGATTTATCTCCTCCTTTCACAAACTTACCCCAAGAAACTGATGACGTGAAAGAACTGACTCGAATTTTAGAAGAAAAAGAACTAATGATAAATCCCTCATCTTGGAACAGAACTTTAGATATATCGAACGAGACAACAAAAAACATCACCTCCTTTGTTTTGAATTCTTCAGGAACCTTAATATTTTATGGGACTGAATCTGGAATAGTTAGTCTTCTCAAGCTTAATCAAAGTGAATCTCATTTTAATGACGTAGGTTTTAATGCTTCATCAACTTTTTCTAATTACAACTCTGAGAACACCCAGATGATCCAAGGCAATAAAGAAAATCTCGACCATGGGAAAATCAATGACTTAGTTCTTTCAAATGATGAAAAATTTTTATATTGTGCAACGAAAAAAAGGAAAATTTTCAGAATCAAGATAAACGAGTTAAAATGGGAAATTGAAGAATTAGACGAAGTTTTGAAAGGAACTAATACAATAGTCTTAAGCCATGATGACAAGTTCCTTCTTTCAGGTTCAGATGACTCTTCAGTGCGACTTTACGACCTGAGCGACGAGAAGCTTCAGGATAAATCATCAAAGTCAATCTTTCCAAAATACAATTACAAACTTTTCATTGGATTCACTCTTGACATCAAGTCAGTAGCTTTTACTAAAGATTCCTTAAAATTTTTGTCAGCATCTCTTGAAGGCTCATTAAAACTTTGGGACATTCAAAACTCCAGTCAACCAATTTCAACTCATTCTTCAAAAACAGGGAAAATCAAAAAAATGATTCTTACAAACAACGACTTTTTCTTGGTTTTTGGGACTTTTGACGGGTATGTGAGTGTTTGGTTGTTTGAAGGAATGATCGAGTATCATAATTTTTACGCTCATAGTCATCCGATTTCAACACTTCTGATAATTCCGAACAGCCATTATGTGATATCGACTTCAAAAGACAGTAAAATAAAAATTCTTAACTTGAAGGAAAAATTTGAAGAAATTTCAATTTTTTTCAATAAAAATATTCGAGAATGTGGAAAAGACATTTATGAAATTTCATATGAAAACAAGTCAAAACGAAAAGCTACAAATGCAGGAAAAACTGAACCAATAAAATCAATTCAAATATCAAAAAACTCTGATTTTCTTATTATTGCAACTGGTAAAACTTTTCAAATTTTAGATATTTACCAGCATCCATCATTAAATATAATCAAATCGAAGATAAGTCTCCTTGCTGACAAGAATTTCGGAGAATTGAAAGGACATGAAGGTCAAGTTTCAGTATTGCTTCAATGTCCGAAGACTCAAAGAATCATGTCAGGTTCAGACGACAATTCAATAATCATATGGAAAAATAAAACTATTGAAAAGAAACTGGTTGGCCATACAGGGCGTATCAGGTGCTTAGCAGTTGACATAAATGAGCAATTTTTATACTCTGGCTCACATGATAGAACTGTCATCAAGTGGAATATCACTGACTCTAATATCGAAAAGTTTGAAGATCACGGAGGCTTTGTCTGGTGTTTAGCTCTTTTTCATCAAGATTCAAAACTAGCTTCAGCCACCTCGGAAAAATTCATTTTCATTTGGAATGCTCATACTAGGACTAAGTTAAAAGTACTTGATGATAAACACTTTCAACTTCCGATAACTTCTATAGTTGTTGATAACTTCAGTGATAAAATGATTACTACATCTTTAGATGGATTTTTGAAAATTTGGAAATTGGAAAATATTGAAAATTCTGGGAATATTTTAGAAGATGATTGGAAAAGTGAGATAACAATTGAACTTAAAGATTTACAAGATTATTGGAGGAAATTTAGAGAATTGGATTCAAGAAAACAAAAAAACCCTGAACCTCAATGTGCGGAATTAAATAAAAAATATGGAAAGTATGTTGTTGGATGTAGAAAAGGATTTATTTTGGTATTTGATGTTGAAGAGTTGTATGATAAAAATCGAAAAGAATTTAAAAAATTATTGGTTTTACTTGGGCATACAAGTTGGGTTAGAGGTGTCAGAATTATTGAATCAAATGATGATTCTTATTCTGTGATATCTGTTGCTTATGATTGTACAATCAGAGTTTGGAAATTAAGTGATCACAAGATAATAGCCAAAAGTGTCACTTATTCAAATAATGAACAGTTATTTGATATCTGTGTGTTCAATTCTCTTACAAATGAAAATAAATCTTTAGTCATAGTCCTAACTTGTTCTGTCTCTAAAGATATAAAATTATGGGCACTTGATCTCTTGAATGAACCATCATTTAATAAAACCTCGAATACAACTCACTCAACTCCAATAAAATGCATGAAGATTTTAGAAAACCTAAAAATTTTAACAGGTAGTGAAGATGGAAGTTTAAAAATTTGGAGTATATTAAAACGAAATAAAGAAAATAATGATTATGAAGTTATTAAATTAAACGATATGTCTGAAACCCACGAAGTAACTGAATACTTTAAATTTAACTACACAGTAACTCACATTGAAAAACTAGATAATAAAAAACTCATTATCGCACTTCAAACTGGTTCTTTTCATATCTTTGATATCGAATCTGCAAAAGAAAATGATTATCAATGTGAGGAGTGCTTTTCTTTGTATTCAGAAGTAGGAGAACTGCTTACTTTCAACGAAAAGTTGATATTGTGCACTAAAATCAATAAAGATGAAATCTTTCTTTACGACCTTGAAAGAATAAAAGAAACTTTCAGCCCATCTTTTATTTTTAACTACAGTTTAACTTGTTTAATCAAAGATTCCTTCGATAAAGAAAACAACTCTTTCTTCGCAGCTTCAATTGATAAAGGAATCTACAAATTCATTATAATTCCTGATAATTTTCCAGAAATTTCAAGAAATCAGAACAAAATTGCTGAAGACCTTGAAGGAATAACTAAACTCTGCCAAATCTCAAGTAATTTAATAGCTTGCGCTTTAAGAGACTACTCGATAGTAATTTGGATTCTCGACGGAAATTATAAATACCGAGTATTCAAAGGACATACAGAAAGAATCACAGCTTTGAGTACCTTAGACCCTGTCAAATACCCAGATCAATTCATTTCTTGCTCTAGAGACTTGACTATCAGAAGATGGAATATTCAACTAAAAAGACAAGTTTTCCAGTACCTCGGGCATGAACGGGTAATTAATGATGTAAAAAATATCGGAAAATTGATTTTTTCTATTTCCGACGATAAAAACCTGAGATATTGGGAAGATAGTCCAAAGGAAAAATACTGGATTTCTAAATTTTCAAGTCCAATTGAAAATTTCTTGTTTTTTTCTAGACTTCAGAGAAAAAAACTTCCTGATTTAAAATTGGTTAATTCTCAATTTGGAGTTTCGAATCATACCCCTTTGCATTATTTTATGTTGAATGGAAATGCTAAACTTGTAGAGCAATGCTTGAATGTTGGGGTTGATATATTGAAAAATAAATATAATAAATCGCCACTTGCTTACTGTTTAAGTATTGAGAGAAATGATTACAGTGAAAACTTGGGATTTACCCAGAAAATAACACAAACTCTTAGAAAAGGTTTGAAATTTATATCAAATAACGAAGTAAATCCTCAAAAAACAGATAACTCATCAAATAATCAACTAGATAAAGGAAGTAGAGAAAAATGCATTAATATTTTCCTGTCATTTATGATAAATCTTTGCATAAAGGATAAAGAAAAGTTCATTGTGAGCTGTTGTGTACTTGAAGATGAATTCATTGAATTAATCAAATGCAGTTCAGTTCTTCTTAAAGACTTTTTCCAACTCTTGATGATTAAAAAGACCGAAACAAATATTCCATATTTCGTAAAGCCTCGAAAGTTCCCTTTAATTGATGTGAGCTGTTCAGATATAATAACTTTGAAGCAAATAGAAAAGCTAGAAAAAGAAAATCCTAGTGACTCTAGTGTTCAAATAGAATTAAAACAAACTCCATTCAGACTTCCAATGAAATCTGGATCAGATGCAAGTAAATTATTGTTAAGAAATTTATTAAAATCAAAAAATCAAGCGATTTACAATACTCCAATTATTCAATTTATCATCAAGTTTAAATGGGAAGCCTTGAAATGGTTCATTTTCCTATTTTCCATCTTAAACTGGACAAATTTTTTCTTTATGACAATGGTTTTATTTTACAAGTCTTCAATTATCTGGATTATTTTCTTTATTATAAACATCAGCATTTTATTTCTTATTGAGCTTTTCCAAATTGTTTGCGCTGAATCATTGAGTAAATATTTCGATTTCTTGAATTTTATCGACTTACTTCGAGTTTTTATGAGCTATGTCTGGGTTTTGATGGTATTCACAGTAGGGGTCGATGATTATATTTTGATTACTTGGCTTATGGTCTTGGGAAATTTCATTCGGGGCATTTCAGGTTTCAAGTGTTTTGGGATCACGAGGTATTATATCAAACTTATTAAGTATGCATTTATTGATACCTATTCTTTTATCATCATTTTCTTGTTTTCTACTTTGGGATTTGGAATATTGTATATGGAGTCTACTGCAAGTCATAAAGACCAGGATACCTTTGATGTTATTTGGAAAACGCCTTATGAACTTAATATGGGAACTTTTAATACTGTGAATGAAATTCTTCCTTATACAACTTTTATGATTGCATCTATTGTGAATGTTATTATTATGCTTAACTTACTTATTTCTATACTTGGAGACTCTTATAGCAAATTTCAAGCTAATTCTGTTGAAGTTGATACAAAATCAATGGCGGAAATTATATTAGAACTTGAAGAGTTGTACTTGGGTAGAGATTCTGAAAACGAAAAAATGTTTATCAATGTCATTGATGTTATTAACTCTAATAAGGCTCATACATGGGAAGGGAAAATTGAAAGGTTTGAAAAGAATTTCAAGAGAAATTCAATTGAATTAAAATCTAGAATCGAAAAGATTGAAAATCAAATATCGGGATGCTGTAAATCAATTGCAAATGTTGAAAGGTATTTTGAAAATATAAGAGCAGTTAAGGAATCATTATAGAAATTAGATAAGTTAGTATAGAGTTTTAATGAATATGAGGAGTATATATTCTATTTGTAGAATTTTAGAAATAATATAAGTAAGAGACTATTTGAATAGCCTTTACTCAATTGATTGTGAAATAATAACTTTAGAATATCTATTATAGTCTAATTAATCAAAGTTCTCAATAATTAGAGAAATTTAAACGCATTGATATGCTATTGATAGTTAATATATCGATAAAACTTTGACTATTAGTAAAATTAAATCCTTAAAATTCATATCACATCCAAAATCTCTTAAATTTCTAAATTTCTACTTAAACTAAACTACCTATCTTTCTCTCAACTTGAATCTATAAAGATATAAAAATGCCAGAACAACAAAGACATTAAATCCAATCATCAAATTTACCCAATCAAAACTCTGTGCCTCTTGTAAAACCAATTTCTGATTCTGAGCAACCCTATTTCCAATCCCAAATAAATCAGAACTCTCAATTTCACGATCAGAATTCTTAGAATCTAATAAATTTCCAGCAGATTCAGTCCCTTCCAGATGATTTCGATCTGAAACTGAATTAATTTCAATTCCAACTAAATCAAAGCCAGCGATTCCATTTTCAACTTCACTCGAGTTTATTTTAACAACATAAATCCCTGAATTATGATAGACCATGAATTCAATTTCTGTTCCAGTCTCCCAAATCTTCTTCTTTTCGCCATTTTCTATCCAAGCAGGTAGAACAAATTTTGAATTCTTGAAAGGATTCTTTATTTTTTCAGGGCAAACATTTAAAACATTAGCGAAAAAATTATCTCCTCTCTTTGCATACCCAGCGAGATGTGCGCATTCATCAGCTTTTAAAATTTTCTTATTTTTGGGTATTGTGAAAGTTTTGATTTCTTCGGCTTCTTTATCGTTCTCTACAAATGAGTCATCTTTTCCTTGGTAAAAAATAATTGGCTGGTTTCTATGATTTATGTAGTCTTTTAGTACTTTTTCGTAGTCAAGTGCTCTGAATCCTGAAGAAAAATCATGCTCGACTTCTGAATTATCTTCTGCTATTTGCAATAGCCCGAGTCCTTCATCGTGAGTTAAACTACGATGAAGGTGTATTTGGAAGCTGGTATTATTCACAAGTCCTCCACCTATTGGAAATCCAGGAATAATGAAGAAATTAGTTGATTTAAGGTCGATCAATAAACTTCCTGCTATTGGGTGATAATTATCAGAGACTCTATTTGAGGTTGGAGGTGTGAACACCTTTCTCATCATGTTCATTGTGTTGAAAATCAGGAACCATGGGTCATCAGATATTGGCTTTTGGAAGCGAAGGAAAATATCAGAGTTTCTTGATGGCTTTATCTTGAGTTTTATTGAAAATTTTTTAGAGTTTTTTGGAAGAAGAACTGTTTGACTGAATTTGAAGTCATTTCTTGAAAAACCTGAATATGCCATTTGAACTACTTCACCTTTGAAAATTTTGACATTGCTAAGATAGCTGGTTATATCATATTCTGTCTAAATGCAAATTACCACTGGAGTAAAAATATAAGGCCCACTATGCTCAGTATCATAATTAATAAGTCTAGACTTACACTGATATTCAAATTCATCCTTTTTGATTGAATAAATCAGTCCATCTTTGAATACAATCTCCAAATGATCATTTTTGATAGAATTACTCTCTTCGACCTCAGACATCTGACTTGCCCCATCTTCTTTCAAAGTGATTTCCCGAATAAAATAAGTATGAAGAGTATATGGTTCAAGTTTAAGACTGAAATAAAACCTATTAGTCCCTTCCCAAGGAACCTTTTGACTTAAAATCAAATTTTCACCTGAGGAATAAACCTTAATATACTCAAAATGACTTGAAAATTCCATCAACTTTTCTCTTTTCCATCCAAGTGAGTTAAAAACAAACATAACTTTAACCGGTACTCCAATAGCAAAATTTGAACTATCATCTAAAAATTTTTTAGTATTTTCTTCAAAAGAGTTTTCATAATGATCTTTTAATAATACTTTAAAACTTCGATAATAAATATTGCTGACTGTTTTCATTTCTTTTGTCAACATCTCGAAATAATCTTTGCAAACATGTGGATCGCATGTTCCTGTGATAGCATCATGATGAGTCATTAGAGCAAGATTATAATACAAGAATTTTTCATTCAATACAATTGAACTAAGCAGCTCAGTCGCTCTTACATGTCTTTGAGTATCGATAATTGTTTTCTTTAGTAAAGGCCTTGTTGTGTAGAACCCTACCCAAGACCTAAAGTAAGAATCAGTGGGTGCTATGTATGGAAGAAATTCTCCTTTGTATATAGAGAAGGCTTTCTTTTCTTTGTAAACTGCTTCGAAGTATTCTGAAGGTGTAGCGAAAATGTATTCATGATTTTTTGATGTACTTTTGATGTGCTTTACTAAGGAAAAGTAATCGAATGTGTTTTGGTAGTCATCGTAATAGAAATCTCCACCGATTAACATTAAATGATTGTTGGTTCGGAATTTATAGTGAGTGTTTTTTACGAATTCATCTACTAGTTTAGCGCTTTTTGTAGATTACCATGAATGCATCTGCTCAGCAGTAACTGGCAAATGATACATACAACGATTTTTGTTCCAAAAAGCAAGATCCAAAGCATCAGGTGGAGAATAATGCCCATTTAACATATGAGTGAAAATGCCTTTATTCCCTAGTCCTTCAGGCTTCCAAATGAACTCATTATTACTCCCCATCGCAAAGAACTTCTAAATAAACTTTACCCTTATTTCAGGCTCAGCCCTTGAAAACACAAGATACTCAAACCCCATTTTGCTAAACAATGCAGCAGTTAACGAAGAATGACCAAAAGGATCAATTTGCCAAGCTATTTTGATTTTGGTAACATTCAACTCATTTTTAAGGTACTGAAACCCAATTTCCATATTACGTAGAATAAGATCAAAGTCAGGAAGAGCTTCATCATGTTGAGCCCAACCCCCTCCCACAATTTCAATTCTTCCATTTTCAATGAAATTCTTGAATTTCTCCTTTTTTTCAGGAAACTCGTTGAAAAACAATGGCAAATAAGCAATATCACTCCAAGAGAACTTCAGTTCAGGGTCTTCATCTAAAAATCTTAGAATGTTCTGCAAGATTGACCTGGTTTGACTTCTGTAGTACTCGTCAACAGTTTTTATCCAGCCGAGATCGCAGTGGGAATGAAGAATGATAAAAACTTTGATTTTGCTATGAACCAGGTAAAGAAGACTGAGGAAGACAAGTCTGAACATTTATAACTATGGCTGAAATTTTTCAAAGTTTTAAGGAAATTTGATTATTAAATACTGAAGTTTTTAGGTGTTGTATGAAAAATCAGGAAGAATAGTAAAAAAGTCTCAGTTTTGACTTTTTATTTAAAAAAAAAGAAGATTTAAAGAAATTGATGAAAAGGTAGACATGAATAAAAGAATAAATGTAAAAGTTTATTTAATTTTAGATAATTTTTATGTGTTTAGTCTTGTTTATTCTTAAGTTAAAACGTGAGATTGAATGAGGAAATATAAATGCTGGTTAATTCTATTTTGCTTTTCCTGGCAAACGGAGTGATTATCAAAGATAAAATTGTGAATTTTCCAGGGTTTCCTGAGGTTCCTGCATTTGATATGTATTCAGGTTACTTGGATATCCCGAATTCTAAAGGAAAGTCGCTTTTTTATGTTTTTACAGAAAGTCAAAACAATCCAGCTACTGATCCTGTCCTTCTCTGGCTTAATGGAGGTCCTGGATGCTCTTCGTTGGCTGGTCTTTTCACTGAGCTAGGTCCTTACATTTTTATTGGCCAAGGTTTGGACCTGGTGAAAAATCCATATTCCTGGAACACAAATGCTTCAGTCCTTTTTCTCGAATCACCAGCTGGAGTTGGTTTTTCAATGATGGGAGATGCCTCAAACAATAACACCGATGATCAAACAACAGCTCACGATAATCTTCTAGCCCTGCTACAATTTTTCAAAGGATTTTCAGAATACCGAAGTAATCCTTTTTACATCAGCGGAGAAAGTTACGCAGGTATCTACGTGCCAACATTAGCCTTATCAATCCTTAACTACAATTCCTACGCTCCTTTTTCACAGATCAACCTCCAAGGAATGGCAGTTGGAAATGCATGCACTGACTGGTCCTACGACACAAACCCTGCCTACATGAAAATGCTTTGGACTCACGGAATGTTGTCACCTTCCTGGAACTCTAAAGTAGAAGAAAACTGTCAAGATTTCAACTTTTTCACAAGTAAATCCTGCTGGGATGTCATGAACGAGATTTACAGTCAAGTAGTTCCAAATGTAAACATTTACAACATTTATGATGACTGTTATCCAGTTACAGAAACTTATGAAACCCAAAAATTTAATAAAAAATTACTTTCTTTCCTTCTAAAATCAGGAAATTTAGAAGAACTTCCAGCTTGTGTACCATTAGATGGAATAATCGATTACTTAAACAACTCAACAGTTCAAAAAGCTTTTCATGTTGATTCTTCTGTTGAAAAATGGGAAATATGTGCAAATTTAGATTATAATGAAGATTTTTTGCATGGATCATTTTATACTTATCCCAACTTAATCAATGGTGGAGTCAATATTTTGGTTTATTCTGGAGATACTGATGGAGCTGTTCCTACTATTGGCACAAGAGAATGGATTAGAAATTTAAACTTGCCGATTGTTGAGCCTTATAGGTCGTGGAGTGTTGGTCAACAAGTTGCGGGTTATACGATTTTGTACTCTGGACTCAGATTTGTATCGGTTAAGGGGGCTGGACATATGGTGCCTCAGTATAAACCTGCTGAAGCTCATAAAATGATTATGTCTTGGCTTCATGGATTCGCTCTTTAAGATTATTAGGGTTAGTAGTTTATATGGATTTTAGTTCGATTTGGATTAGGTTTGAAGTAGAAGAAAGTGGATTTTAAATAGGGTGTTAAAATTTTTACAAAGTGTTTATAGATTTTGTTGAATTTTTAGGAAGTTTAGTTAATTTGGAATATCTTAAGAATCACAATGTTTAGGCCTATAGAAAAAACGAAGTTTAATAGCATTAAAAAGGAGCAAATACTGTACACGTATAATAATATCAGCTCTAAATAGTATTAGATACTGCCTATCAATTTTTCTGCTCAACCCTATTCTTCACTTTTGCTTCTTTTAATCAGCGTAAACAACAAAGGATTTTTATATTTAGATAAAACATGCAAAATAATCTGATTTTAAAATTCACAAAAGAATATTCTTAAAGCTGATGAAACAGCTCCTTAATCTACTTAACAGTGATGATCGCAACAATTTAAAAATAGTCCTCATAGTTAACCTTTTATTCTCAGTGATACTTCCAAATATTTTATAATATTAAAGAAGATATATAACTACAAAGAAAACTAAAGGAATAATTGAAATCAAATAATGCTATTTGTAAAATATTATCATTGAAAAGAAAATATTTCCACATTCTTTACAATTCTATTCAAGTCAATGAAGAAGAACAATTAGATATTGGCAAGGCACCATCTCTTAGAAGGAAAGAAGCAGATTAAAAATTGATGAAATTACTTAAAACTGGTAACTAGACTCAATACGTTGAAAGTAAATTCCTGCAGCTGAAAGTAAAATTTCTACAGAAAAAATAAATCCTCAAAGTAGAAAATTGATTTGAGAATCTAATCTTTAATTTAGAAACAAGGACTTTTATCTGGAAAAAAAATTGTGAGATAAGATTACTTGAGTTTAGGAAAGTAATCAAAATAAAATATCAGAGTAGAATAAGACTTTTATAGAAGGATTGATTAGAAATTTTAATGAAAATTACTTTATTTTTATCTATAAGAAAAAATAAACAGTTAATCTTTTCCTATAAATATGATTCATAAAAGTATCATTAATTTTCTCGATTCTCATCAATGAAATTGCATTTCTATAAAAATTTCTGAGAATTATAAAATATTACTTAAAGCCATTGGCTGTATCCTTTCATCTTTAACTTAAATTTTATTATTTCTTGAAGCATCAAGGTGAGCATTCACTAAATTAATAAAGATAATATTAGAATAAAGTTCAATTAATTTTAGGCAGATTAAAAGAATTATCCTTAAAACTGATAAAGAATATCTAAAAAGTATTAAACTATAAAAAATCATTCAATTATCCTAAGCATCTTTATTCCTCCTAGTTTCTATATCCGGAGAAGTTTGATTTCGATACTTCAAACTCGTTTTCTTATTCTTCATTTTATTGATACAATTCTTCAAACTATCCCAAACGCCGAATCCAGTGCTATAAACCCCAATGACAAAAGCGAAAGCCCAAACAGTAAAAATAAGATAAACACAAACATAGCTCCCAGACAACGAGTCCATCAACGAGTTTTCAACCTGACTAGCAAAGACAACACAAATATAAGAAGAAATAATCAGTTCATTCACAACATGAAAGAAATTTTGAGTTGAGGACTTGAAGCACCTGGTCATTCCCACATAAATCGAAATCTATTTAAAAATTACAGCAAGACTCATAACAAGGTGAATCGCAAGTTGAAAAGAAGGCAAATCAATCATTTGAATTAAAATAATCAAAATCATTCTCCTTCCCACAAAGCTAAAGTAAAAAAGACGACTACCACTGTTTTCTTTAAAATCTTCAAAAAAAGTAGAATATTTCTCTACAAACAAAGCGATTTCACCTTCATCACTCATCCTAGCCCTACGTACTAAAAGAAACATCAAAAAAAAGCAGCTAAAACAATGAACAAAAATTACAAAAACCGCTAAAAAATAATCAAAAATCTCTAAACTTCCTTCTTTTTTACTGAAAATAATTCCAAAAGTCGCAGTGAGCATCATTTCAAAGTTCGCTTGAATCCAAAACCTTAAAAAAAATCCGAATTTTAAACTTTTTCTGAATTTTTCTTTGTATCTAGGAGATAAAAGACTGAGAACTACCATTGAAACAGAGCAGGTGAAAAAAATTGTTAAATGAAGTCCGAGGTTTAAAATGATTAAATTTCTTTCAAAGCCGTATTTTTCTAGTTTTTTTGTTGTGGGTTGGCCTAGGTTCAGTGGAGACATTAGAGAAAAAGGAGTCGGGATGTATTTGATTACTTTCATTCCCATCAGGAACTCGGAAAGGACTGGGTTCAGGTCTAGATTAAAGAAGTAAACCGCGTAGATCATCTCAGATGAGTTGAAAAATTCGAACATTATGAAAGGGTTTAAGTAAGTCCAGGATAGGAAGCATATAATGCTGGCGAAGATTATTGAAGTGAGTTTAGCGGTTTTATGTGATTTCTGACCTTTTTCTTCAAGGGCTTCATTTTTTATCATTTCTTGAGTTTTTGTAAGTTTTCCAGTTAGTTTTTTGGTCTCGAGTAAAGATTTATTAGATGATTCCAGATCTTCCAAGAACTCAACTTGCAGCAAGTCTCCAGTCTCGACAGATCTAATCACAACTTTCAAGTGGTACTCAGATAAACTAACTTCTTTCAAGCTAAACTTAACCATCTTGTCATTAACAGCAGCAGTTATCATTCCAACACTCAACGACTTTCCCAAAGGCTCTGAAAAGCTCAAATTTGCCAAATTATTCGAACTGACCTTCATACCTGCTGAGAAGAGCCTTCTTGAGCAGTTCCCTTGAAATTCATATCCAGTTTCACATACACAAACTGAATCCAATTCACTGTTTTCAGCGCAAGTCAAACATTCAGAGGCCGATAAACAAGTCAAGCAAAGATCAGGACAGGACTGGCAAGTTCTTGTTTTTAAATCGAAATAACTTGAATCTTCACATTTTGAACAAGTCCCGTTATTTAGTTCAAAATTTTTTTTACATAAAGTGCAAGTTTTGGAATTGTAGTTCTCGCAATTTAAACAATTTTCGTCGTCACATAAATTGCAATTTTTAGAATTTTTGCAAAAAGTTGGACATTTTGAAGGACATTTCTTGCATGAACTGCTTTTTTCATCGAAGTATTCTGTGGCACTGCAGTCAGGGAGACAAGTCAGGTCTTTTGTGCAGATGGAACAGTTTGGGCATTCAGTGATTAATGATTCTGAAGGGATTACTTTTGAGAATAACTTGAAATCATACAGAAATCCGGAAAAAGTACGGTTTTTTTCAGGGCTTCCTCCTAAAAATATGTATTTGGAATACTGATCGATATAGTAAAATGTTGAAAGGACCTCATGAGCCAAAATGAGATTGTCTATTATGAGTTTTGATTGGGTGTTAATTGAGAATTCGATACTGAAATAAAAATGCATCCATTTTTGATTTAATTCTTCTTGACTGGCGATCTGGACAACCTGCTGACCAATAAAAACCTCAGCTGAAACTTTACCCTGCTCCAAAAAGTACCTAATCAAAGAGTCCTTCACAAACAAATCAAAACTATCCAACAAAGGTTTAACCCAAACCGTAATACAGAAACTCGATCCAATCAATAAAATTCCTGAAATATTAACCCTGAGCATATCCGATCCATCAAAAAAGACTCCCCTCTGATAAACATTACTAACTCCAATTTTTCCCTCATCCTCCAAGACCTGCTCAGCAATGAACCCATGGACGAAATCCCTAAAAGAAATCCCAACATCTAAAAACTTAAACTCCATAATTGTCTCATTATTTTCAACAGGAATACACAAAAAATCCAACAAAACATGATCCAAAGGGCATTCATCAAGACAAGAATTGAAAAACTTAACAAACTTACAAGTCAAGCATTCAAACTGAGAAGGTCCTAAACAAGTTTCACAAGTTTCATGACAATTAATACATTCATGACTTTCACTATCCAAAAAAAACTCTTTATTACAAAAACAAAATCCTGAAGAATTTTTAAAAGAGTTCTCATCCCAACAAGTAAGACAACTGTTGTCATCAATGCAAGTCTTACAAGTTTCATGACACTTTCTACAGTCCGGTTCATCATCAATTCCATTCAAGTTAAAAAAATTTCCAAGGCAGCGGCAAGTGCCGCTGCTGATTTCTGCAAAAGTTGACGAGCATTGACTACAGGTTAAATTTGACTCACAAGTTTTGCATGATGAATGACATGCCAGGCAACTAGAGTCTGACTTAAAAAATTTTTCTTTACAGTCGCAGCTGTAGTCATTGTTAGGAATCGCGTTTATGTCTTTGCATGAATTGCAAAGATAGCTACCGTCACAGGAAGTGCATTCTGTACTGCAAATCAAGCAAATGTTTGATGGGGCCAGACCGTAGCCTGACTTGCACTCGCAGCCTGAAGATGATGGAACTGCGTTTGGGTCTTTGCAGAGTATGCAGGTCGTCCCGTTGTCGCAGGAAGAACAGGCTGAATTGCATGGATAACAGTCTCCTGAACTTAAATAGGCCTCTGGACTGCACGTGCAGCCTGAGGTTGATGAAGGAATTTTACTTGGGTTTTTGCAGGTTAGACAAAGGTTTGACTGGCTGCAAGTCTGACAATCAGAATGACAAGCAATACATGAATTAGCAGAAACCAAGTTACTTCCATAAAACCCTTCATCACAAACACATCCCTTAACACTAGAAGGCTTAGAATTCAAAGCCTTGCAAGCAGTACAAACCTTATCCTGATTACAAGAACTACATTCACTAAAGCAAGCTTGACAAGCATCTGCAGTATTCAAATCAAAATTCACTGAAAAGTACCCATTTTTACAAGCACAAATTTTATCACCATTAAGAAAAGCATTCAAAGCAACACAAGTTTCACAACTAGAGCCATCCAAACAAGTCGCACAAGGCAGCAGACAAGCCAAGCAACTATCAAACTGATAATAAAACTTATCAGGACATTTACAAGATGTTGCACTAGCTGTGGCACTTTCAGGACATAAACAAGTCGGCGTTTTTGATACCATTGAGCAACTTCCATAAGAACATTTGCATTCTAAGCAAGTTTTGGAAGAATCGCATCCGTAATTTTTGCAGCCTTTTCCACAACCGTCGCCGTTTGAATTCTTGTCGTC
This sequence comes from Stentor roeselii, assembly GCA_006503475.1. NCBI lineage: Eukaryota > Ciliophora > Heterotrichea > Heterotrichida > Stentoridae > Stentor > Stentor roeselii. Next base: position 21,796 of record RSEH01000305.1, read on the forward strand.
TTTCATTTCTTTTGATAAACAGCCTTCTTTGGTGAAGTAAACGTCTTTTACTGATTCGGTGCAAGACTTGCACCCGACTACGAGGCAGGTACTGGAGGCGGTCCCAATGAAATCCAGATAGTTCAACAGTGAGTTGGACAGTTCAAAGTAAAAAATAAAGCCTTTATACCCTGCAACGCCCAGTCCAGCCTTTCCTAGAAAAGTGTCAAATGTTCCTGATTCTGAATAAGAAGAAGTCAAAGTCAATGACGAGGAAAGAGTTTTTCCAATATATATATTTATAGTAGAAGAAGAGTAACTCATAAAAATCAACTTCCAGGTCTTATCAGGAAAGGAGTTCGATGCTGTTTCTTTCATTGAAGAGTCGAACGAAGCACTTTTCAGGCGATATCCGAGGTTTTTTGATGTCGACCTTTTCACAATGATGTAATTTGATGAATCTTTTTGATGGAGAAGAATGATTCCTTCTTGGTCTTCTGATAGAGACCAGACCACGAAGGAAAAAGGGGAAGATAAAGATGTTGAGGATGAGGAAAGTGAATTTGGAGGACTTTGGATGAAAGATGATCCTGAGAAATAAGCACCTCTGTCTGTGGGAACCGTGTCGAATGAGTCAGTTGATTGGGAGTCGCCGTTTATCCCGTAGTAGTTGTTACCTGACCTGTCTTTGAAGACTTGACCGAAGTTGAACCCGAAGTGGTATGAAACACTTGAAGTTAAAAAGAATATTCTCATAAAGAGCCATGGTTTCATTGTTTTTTATTACTCTCCAAATAAGGTTGAGGAAAATGAAAGGATAGATGATTTAGTCTGTTATAATTTGGGTTAGAATGAGATTTTTTTTTTAGTTGTTTTGAGAATTTTAAAGAAAGGATATTTTTATAGTTTTATTTGATTTACTTTTAGTTGAGTTCTAGGAAAGATTAGTGGTTAAATTCATGGAAAAGAATTGTGTTTCAAGAAGTTTCTTAAGGTTTTTTTAATTCTTTGATGGAAGTTATTCATTTTTACCCTTAGAGCTATCAAGGTAGCTAATTACTTGGACAAATTTGAAAAATATGAAGTTTTCAATAATTATTCATTGATGAGATGAAGTTAAGATTTGAGTGAGAGTGATTTTTTTAATTTAAAGCTAAATTTAATTTGCTTGGACTGATAAATATCTCTATCCAGATTATTAAATATCTCTATCTTATTATTAAATATATCTCAGAACAATTCTAAGAAATATGATTAAATATTCAGACAAAAAACGTGTAAGAAATGTTTTAGTAGAGAAGAGGAATTTCAACTAAACATGCTGGAAAGTTATAAATTTTATCGGGATTACAATCGTCAAGAATATTTGAGTTAAAGTAAGAATTTCAGTGAGTTAATAAAACTAAAGTAATAAAAAGTTTACAGTAATTAAAAATCGATAATTTGGGGTAATTTCAAAGAACTATTACTATTTTGATGATTATTTTAGTTGAGTTTCCTAGAATTTGTCTTGAAATCGAAAATTCAAATATAAGAGATTAAGGACTGTCATTACAGAGAGATTAAGATTCTGAGTATTTTCAAATTAAATTGAAAGAATAATTAAAGGTAAGGTTTTTAATACACTTTAGACACTAAATTTGAATATGATGAATCTAGCTAGAATCACAATAATTGACCCGAGTTCTATCTTAATAAAAATATATTAAGGAATCACAATCAGGTGATTTAATAATACTAGAATTAATAAGAGTTATCAACAGATGATTTTAAAACTAATTTTATAATCTTTCCTTAATGATGATCAAGTTATCTATTGAAGAATAGATCAAAACAAAAAAAAAATATTCAATCAAATATCAAACAAAAATCTTCAAACAATCCTTTATCTTTATTTTTAAGATTATATTGAAGTTGTATAAGAAGTGATTTAATTTTATTCTGTTGTCACTGATACAGGATGATAAGGTAAGAGTTATCCATTCTCTTTCTTTGATTTCATATAAAATTTAAGAAAAACGCTATAATTATTTTAATAAAGTCCTTTAAGTATATGAAATCTGATTTCAAATGATGAATTCTTCTTCGTTAGTGTAAGTATTCTTAATTCTTGTAACAGTCAATAAAATAATAACATTAAAAAGCCTTATACCTTAAATCCTAACAAACCCAAATAAATATTAATACATAAACAACATAAACCATAAACTCCAGAAAAGTCATCCTAATTTATAAAAGCATAAAGACCCTAATAATCCACTGAAATTCCAATATCACCTTCAACAAACCCATAAACCCTTGAAATTCACTCTAAAATCCCATAAAATTAATAATTCTAAAACATCCTAACCAAGAAAAAAAATCAAGACCTAAATTCCAATATCACCATCAACAAAACCATAAAAACCTTGAAATCCCTAAAAAATCCCATCAAATATATAATTCTAGAACATCTAAACCTAGTATAAATGCAACCATTAAACAATCCCGATAACCCAGACCAAAAACTTTCTCCAGACCCTTCAAACAACACGAAATCTTCAACTCTCTTTCAAAAATTCTGCCGAATTTGCTTCGACGAGGAATCCTCTTCAAGTCGTTTAATCTCCACCTGCAAATGCCAGGGCTCAATAAAGTACATTCACGAAGAATGCTTGAAAAAGTGGATCCTTCTGCGAGTTTTCGACCCGACAAGGTACAAGTGTGATATCTGCAAAACACCCTTGAAGATGGAACTTAATTCAAAATTTGAACCGTCTTGCGAAAGGCTCAGGTCAAAAATTTTACGAATTTTAGTCATTCCTGTGATTTTCTGCATTTTCACTAACTTCATTCTTTTGATCTTGTTTTTGTTGTTTGTTTCAGCACAGGATAAAAAAGTGTCTATTTTTATCAAAATTTTCCTTTTTTTGGTTCTTTGCTCTTGTGCTTTTATTGATTATGCCTTGATAAGAAAATTTGTCAAAGCTGTTAAAATTGGATGCTTTCGGAGAAAAATAATTCATTGGAAAATTATTGAAAACTTTGAGGATAATGACTTGGATTCTACTGATTTTAGTGAAAACTTGGAAAGTTTTGGAAAAGTTAAGGAAAGTCGAGAGAGGAAGGATTTGAAAGTTGGTGAAAGAGAGAATGAGTATAGGAATAGACTTATTGAGAATTGTTTGGAGAAAGAGGATTGTTTAGATGAAGTGACTCGTGAAGGGTTAAGGATAGATTAGAATTAAAGTTATTATAGAGAATGAGATTTAGTTGAAGGATCGAAAAGTTTTGATGATATTTTTGTGATGTTTTGATTAGAGTTAGATGATTTAGGATGTTTTTATGAGTATTGATAAGAGATTTAGGTTATGAAAGTCGATGTGTTAAGTGATGGAAAGTTGTAAGTTCAAAAACATCAGATAAGGAAACGAGTTAAGTTTAGAAATAGTTAATTGAATCTTACTCAATTGATTATAGAAAAGATAGTTTAAAAAGATTTCAATCTTTTATAGAAACTAATGAGAATCTAATTAGTTAAGACAAATATTACAGTTACATTGAAAACACATAGAAAAAGTAATGATAATACTCTGTGTGTAGGAATATGATGAAAAAACGAGCAACTTCTTTAAAAAATACAAAAGAATCATATATATTGAAAATATATATTTAACCCATTCACCAACCTCAAACAAAATAATCATTAAATTTTCATTTCTCTCTCTCAAATATTTCTAAAATTTTTCAGTTCCAAACCACTTTTTCCTATAAAATTTAATCAAAAAAGAAAATGATTAAATAAAACATGCTCTAAATATCCAGAAATCCCTAAAATTTCCAAAATTAAGTATTTCATTAAAATCACAGCCTTCATTTTCATATAAATATGAGTTGTAATATCTGTAATTTGGAAAAGCCAGCTTTTTTTTGCAAATGCCGAAATGTTTACATTTGCAAGAAAGATTGGGGAACACACTGCGACATCGAAGGTTATAATCACAAAGATTACGAAAAAGTAGAAATGATGAATGAAGATGAAAAAAATCTCATAAATTCCAAAATAGACGAAATTCTTCCAAGATTAAAAAACCTTCGAGACCAAATTTATTCCCAAACTTCAAAAATAATGATAATCTTAGACTCCGCAAGTTCAGAACAAATAATAAAAATAAACGAGTTGATATCTGAATATGAAAGAATCCGATCAACAGAAGTCTTCCATAAAAATGATTCCAAAGAGTCTGAAATAGAACTTTCCAGGTCAATCCTAACAACAGAGATTATTATGGAAGACATAAACCTTTCAGACCTCTCAGATCAAATCCCTTCAAGATTTTCGTCTTTATTATCAAAAAAAAAATTAAGCACTACTGAAATCCTCGAAAGGAAAAATGAGCATTTTTGCCTTTCACATTTAGGAGGATTAAGATGTATTGCAATATCAGATGATGGAAAAATTATTATGACAGGCGCTGGTGACTCGACTGTCCGCTTCTGGGATGTTGAAGAAAAGTCACAAATTGCTTGTTTTAATAAACATAAGTCTATTGTTAGGGCTCTGGCGGTAAATAGTCAAAATTACTTGGCGGTTTCAGGGTCTGATGATAGAACTGCAATTCTTTGGGACTTTCAGTTGAAACAAGTGAAAAATGTTTATAGAGGACATAATCAAGCTGTTTTTACTGTCGCTTTTAATGATGAATGCAGTGTAGTTGCTTGTGGAACGGAAGGACGTGAAATTGTGCTGTGGTCCACCAACCCTAAAGATTACTTAAAAAAAATAACGATAAATACAACTTTCAGTGTATTTTCAGGAGTTTTCTTAAATGATCATTTATTTTTAGCTGCTGTCGGTAGTACTATAGATTTCTGGAATATAAAAACTGAGAAACGTGAATATAATATCATAGCTCATGAATCAACAATCAATTCAATCAATTTAACTCACAATAAATCATTTATAATCACTTGTTCTAATGACAGGCTTATCAAAGTCTGGGATAAAAATACCAGAAAACTCTCTTTTGAACTAAAAGGACACAAAAAAGAAATTTTAGCAATTTCAGTGACTCAAAATGACAAATATATTATTTCGAGTTCCTCTGATAAGATAATCATTATATGGGATTTAGCTCTTAAGCATATAGTTCATCAACGTGAGTGGCCTAAAGAATTTATAACTGGAATCGTTATTTTCAATAGCAGCGCCTTTACTGCTGTTCACGACTCAAAAGTTCGCGAATTTCTAATCAATTCCCATGATTTAGTTAAAAAATCTTTTAAAATATCAAAATTTAACCAAGGGTCAGAAGATCGTAAAAGAGACTTTGTAAGTTATGGAAGATCAAATCATGTGATATTGAGATATTTTCAAGAGCAGGGAAATAAAGTTGTCCTTAAGGACGGGCATCCTTCTAAAGTAACTGGAACTAGTGTGTCAGAAAAAAAGAAAATTATTGTTAGTTCGTCTCTTGGGATTGATAAAAACTTGGTGTTGTGGAATTTTGAAGGAAAACAAATTATATCTTATCTTAATGGACATAAAGCTAATGTAATTTGCGTTCAGATCTCAGAGGATGGATCAAAAGTTATATCTGGAGATGAGAGTGGAGTTGTTTTATTGTGGAATGCAATAGATTATAATTTAATCCTTGATTTGAAAAAACATGACGATAGTGTTATATCAGTCAAGTTCACTGATGATATGAAATATGTTGCTTCTGTCGGAAAAGATTCGAAACTTTTTATTTTTAATATAGTAGAGCTTAGACTTCATCATTGCTTTGATGTGCATGTTGAAGCAACATTTAGATTACTTACAACTGGTGATAGTAATTTTTTCATAACTGCTGATTTTTCAAATGGAATAGATGTTTGGTGCATCGAAGGTAAAAAGAAAGAAAATCATTTCAATGATTTTAATCAATCAAAAGTTTGGCTGGAAAAGTATCCAGACCTAGAAATAGCATTCAAAAAATATTTAGTTTAGATAATCAAACCAATTTAAAGGCAGAAAATATATTTACTACTAAGATCATTATAAATCTTCATACTATTTAAGTATTTGATAATAAAATTTTAGTTTGCTCCAATAACTTAATCAACTTGTTAGAATAACAAGAAAAAGCTGTCTCATCAGCAACTACCACTTGAAAAATAATAATAATTTAAAGAGGTAAGTTTATAGATTGAAAAACGATTAAATTCTTATTGGATCTGGAATACAACTAACTTAAACTTTGGAAGAAGAACTGTTGTGTAATTCAAAAAGTTTTCAATGTTTTGAAGACTAAAAAAAACACCTTAGATGCTGTTGTCTATAACAACTTATCAGAGTTTGTAATTAATAATATCAATACAATTTACCGAATATTCTCAGCGATAACTTAATTATTAATGCAAATATTAACCAGTTGCTTCAAATAATTAGAAGATTTCCAGAATTGCACTTCATTAGTACCATGATGACTTCAAAATCTTTATTATAACTATTGAGTCAGAGATTTTAGGTTAGTTAACAATTGAAAAAGTTACTGAATATTGATATTAAGTTAAAAAATACTAGGCTTGGCAATTTTTAATGTAAATATATCTGAATATCCTAAAAACTAATGATCTTCACAACTCTATACCTTTAAATATTCACAAGAAACAAAGAAGAGACTCATAAGATCTTGATTGGTAATTGTTTTTATTCAGTCTAAAGAACCTTGAGATGAAAAATAATCCAAAAAAAGCTAAAAATAATCAAATCTCAAAAACCAAAACCATCCCAAATCCCAAACCCATTAAAAAAACCCTAAACGACCCCAATCCAAAATCCATAAATCCCAAAAACTTCCAAATCTCCTAAATCAATCCACCCCAAAAATCCTCTAAAATCAAAAAAAAATCTCAACTTAAAATGGCAGTAAATAAAGACTTTGAAATCTTAGATCTTTCAAGAAACTTTCCAAACGACCTGCCATTAAAACGAGTTCACGAAAGTGGAGATCAGGTCCAATCAGTACTTTTAAAACCTTCAGAAAAGCCAGAAAAGTCTTTGTTGAAGCCAAGTATCGTCGACCTTCACAGCCACTACAAAAAAGTCCTTGAAAAATCTTCAGTTCTCAAGTCAAACTTCGGTAAAAAGATGCCTCCAATAGCAGAGCCATCAAAAAACACGACAACCTGGGACTACCTCCTCGCCGAGATGGAGTGGATGTCGACTTACTTCGAAAAAGAACGAAAAACCAAAACAAGCAACGCGAAAAAATGCCTAAAAGGCTGCCAACAGACTTTAAAATCACGAAAAGACTTTCAAGAAAAGCAAGAAGCTGAAGATATAAAACTCCGTTCTCGAATAATTGGAAAAATCTGTAAAATCGTTCAAAAGTACTGGAAAAGTGTTGAAAAAATCGCGATACATGTAGGGACTTTACAACAGGAAGAAAAAAGACAACAAAGCCGAAATAAAAAACTTGATAGATTAGTTGACAAGCATCTGGAACTTTCAGCGAAAGTCGCGAAAAAACTAGTCGCAAGTCGTAAACCAGTCAATCTTGTCCTGCGAAGAGTTGACCAAAAGTGGCAGGTTGATGAGGAATATAAATTTGATGATGAAGAATTTCTGGAAAATTATTCAAAACCTTTACTTTGCACACCTTTGCCTTTTATGATGAAACATTCACTGAGGGAGTATCAAAGAGTCGGCTTGGATTGGATGGTCGCTCTTCATGATAAGCGTTTGAATGGAATTCTTGCTGATGAGATGGGACTGGGAAAGACTATTCAGACTATCGCGCTTTTTGCTTATTTGGCTTGTGAAAGAGGCGTTTGGGGACCGCATCTTATTGTTGTGCCTACGAGTATTGTGATTAATTGGGAAATGGAATTGAAAAAATGGTGTCCTGGACTGAAAGTACTTACTTATTTTGGATCGCAGAAGGAACGGAAGATGAAAAGGGTTGGGTGGAGCAAGTTTAACTCGTTTAATGTTTGTATCACTTCTTATAAACTGGTGGTGCAGGACCAGTTCGCATTTAAGCGCAAGCAATGGTATTACTTGGTACTCGACGAAGCACAGCACATAAAAAACTTCTGTTCCCAAAGATGGCAAGTTTTATTAAAATTCAACTCAAAAAGACGACTCCTACTCTCAGGTACTCCTCTTCAAAATGACGTAATGGAACTTTGGAGCCTTCTTCACTTTTTAATGCCAAACTTATTCCATTCCCATCAAGACTTTTACGACTGGTTTTCCAGTCCCTTCAACTCCTCAATGATGGAAAACACTGAGTTCAGCTTAAACATAATCCAACGTCTTCATTCAATATTAAGACCTTTCGTTTTAAGAAGGATGAAAAAAGATGTCGAAAAGCAACTTCCCGATAAAATTGAACATATCGTTTTTTGCAACTTATCAAGAAGACAACAGTTCTTATATGACGAGTTCCTTGAAAGAAGATATTCAAATAAAGAAGACTGCGTAGGAATAATGAACATTTTAATGCAATTGAGAAAAGTTTGCAACCATCCAGACCTATTCGCGCCCAGGGCAGTTGCGAGTCCTTTTTACATGAGTCCTTTGAAGTTCAAGGTGAATTTTATGTTTGTACTTGACTTGAAAAAATGGACTTTTGGGAATCTTTCCATGCGAGACGATTTTGATTTAGTTGAAAATGATTTACTTCAAGACATAATCCCCAGGATTTCAAAACAATCAATCACTTCTCTTCAAAGTCTTCAGGCGAAAGTCGCTCTTCTCGACCCTCGACCAGTCAGATTATCTCCTTTTTTTAAATACGACTTAAAACCCATCTACGGTTTCCGATTGTTATCAAAACTCAACCTAAACCTTCATCATTTCTCATCAAAAACAAGTCTACCTCTTCAAAAATCTCTAAAATCACGTCTTCAAGACTTCTCTGATATTTTTTACTACTTTCAAACAATTCAACCTAAAATTGAAACAGGTTCAGTCCAACTCGACCTAAACCGAAACAACGAAAAATCTCAAAATTTTCAATCACAAGAGAAATTTTTTTACTCAAGGCTTATTCCAATTCTAAGCAGTTTTCATTTCTTGTTAAATCGTCTTCATCTGCTTTTTCCTGACCGTAAAAGTATCGAGCATGACTGTGGAAAATTACGAAAGTTATCAAATTTACTTTCAGATTTAAAGCGAGAAGGACATAAATGCGTGATTTTCACTCAAATGGCGAAAATGCTTGACATTCTTGAGAATTTCATGAATATTCATGGCCATTCTTACCTTCGGCTTGATGGAAGTACCCGAGTAGAACAACGTCAAAGAGTAGTTGATTTATTTAACCTTGATGCGAAAATCTTTTGTTTTATTTCGTCGACTCGGTCTGGAGGACTAGGAATTAACTTGACTGGGGCTGATGTAGTGATTTTTTATGATACTGACTGGAACCCGGCGATGGACAAGCAAGCTCAAGACCGTTGTCATCGAATAGGCCAGACGAGAAATGTTCATATTTATAGACTGATCAGTTCTTACACTATTGAGGAAAATATTCTAAAAAAATCAATGCAAAAGACTCATCTTGATAATCTTGTCATGGAAGGTGGACAGTTCACTACTGTTTTTTTACAGAATCAGAAAACTCGGGTCAAAGAGTTCTTTGAGAATATTAAAGATGATGAACTTGAAGCTGCTTGTCAACAGGTTGAAGATACTGAAGACCAGGCTGCTTTAAATTTGGCTAAAGAAGAGGATAGACTTGATAATCAGGATTTTGAAGATGGACAGTACGGGTTTTTAGAACAGCTTGATTGTGTTACTCAGAAATGTATTGAGAAGTACCTGGAGGAACACCCTGTTGAATGTTTAGACTCATCAGCTACTGAAAATGAAAGTGAATGTGAAAGCAGCCAAAGCGAAGACATGGCAGTTGATATGATCTATGATGGAGAAAAAGTTTACAAGGAATATCTCAACTTTTTGAAAAGCAGGTATTTAGTTTATTAGTTAGTTTTAATCAAAATCTCCATTTTTATAGTTAACACCCAAGATACCTCAGTGAATCTTCAAGTCCAATCAGCGATAATGTTAAATATCTCAGAGATCCTTCTTGACGCTCACTCTCCCGAGATTCAAAAGCGAAAACCTTCTTTAGAACTACTAAACCAACTAACCGAAAGCAACCCAGGGTCCCTTTTCACATCAATATCAATCCTTTTAAACTCCTCAGAGCCTTTCTACCTACGAAAATGCAGCGGCACATTCATAAAGTCATCAATAACCCAAAAGTGGTTACAAATCCCAGAGTCCCAAAAACAACAAATAAAAATAAACTGCTTAAGTTCTCTTGCAAGTCCTGATAACATCACAAGTGCATGTTTAGCGATTTCTACTCTTGCAAGTTTAGAACTTCCTGGAAATAACTGGCCTGAACTTTTTCAGATCCTTTTACAAAATTGTCATAATTCGAACCATCATTATAAACTTGCTTCTCTTATGGCACTTAATTATATCTGTCAAGATATCAAACCGGAGTACTTTCCTTCTTCACTTAAAAATGAAATTTTAACAGCTATTGTTGCAAACTTGAATAGTAAAGAACATGAACTCGTTTCGCATTGTTTCGATATTTTTGTTTATGCTCTTCAGTTTTTTGAAGAAAATTTTCAGGTAAAACAAGAAAGAAAAGTGATTTTTCAGGCACTTTTTGAATGTTTTCCGATAAATCCTTATAAATGTACTCAGGCTTTTTGTGAAATAATGAATCTTTTTCCTGAGAATATTCAAGATGAGGTAGAAAAATTCGCTTTGATTACTTTTGCTGGAATTCAAAATGGAGATGAAAGTACTAAAATTTTAGCTGTTGAGATTTGGAATACTTCGGCTGATGTTGATGAAAATAGAATGAGTTCAGGGCAGGAGCCTTTAGGGTATATCAGAAGAGTTTGCTTAGAACTGACTGATCCTCTTCTTCAAGTGTTTTTCGCTGAAGATATTCAAGAAGATAGTTGGAATTTAGGAAAATGTGTTTTTAATTTTTTTACTGCATGTTCAAGATTGTGTCCTGAAGAAAATTGTTTCAAAGTGAATGATTTTTTAGAGAAAAATTTGAATCTTCTAGCAAGTGAAGCGCAGATCAGAGCTGGATTGACTGTTTTAAGCGCGATTACTGAGTGTCCGAGATCTGATAACTGCTGTTTTTTTGATAAATGCTTTAAAATCTGTCTGGACCTTGTTGAAAAATTCTCTGGAAAGACTCAGAAACTTGCTTTGTTAAGCTTTTCGAATTTGTTGAAAAACAGTATCTTGCAGTTATCTTCTAATGACTTGAACAGGGCTTTAACATTGCTGAAAAGTTTGATTTTTCGAAATACCTGCGACTTGAAATCGCCTTTCACTGCCCTTCAAAGTCTTTTAAAGAGTTACGGGTACAGATTTAGCATGAATGACTTTCAAGTCCTGCTTGATAACCTTTTATCTCTGATCCCTCAAAAACCTTGCAAATATGAAAAAAAAGAACAAGAAATCCTCCAATCTCTTATCAATTTTTTAGGAGAACTTCCTGATAGTTACAATTCAATCTGTTCAAGAATTTTTCCAGAAATAACGAAAATCTTAAAACTTTCAATTTCTTCTAAAGATACTTTCTCAATCTCCAAGTTCAGTGAATTAATGAACCTTACAATTTGCCGTCTAAAGCCAGGAGGGTTATCTTTAAATGAAATTGAAATGTTATTTAAACTAGCTTTATCAGTCATTAACCAGTTCTCAATCATCGAAGATTCATTTGGAATGATTGGAGCAATCGCTTTAAACAGTGGCAGAAACTTCGAAAATCACTACAAACACATTTCTCCAATAGTCTTACATCATCTTTCACTAGTTGACTTCCACGATACCCTCTCAGCAGCTCTGCTGCTGACAAGTGACTTAGCCCGTGCTTTAAGGATTAGAATTGTTGACTCTTTTCATTTATACCTGCCAGCTCTTTACAATATTTTAGAAAATAACACCCTGAAGCTTTCTCATAAAGTCCAGGCAATTAATTGTTTAGGAGATTTCGCTGAAAGTGCCCAGGCTGCCATTGTTGTTCATTTGGATAAAATTTTTAAGTATGTCGATGCAGCTGCTGGTATTAGTTTGGACTTGGAAGTTGAAAGGGAAACAGGAGAATCACTTGGTTCTTTAAGAGAAGTCATTTTACAGTTTTATTTGAGTCTTTTTATTGGACTTTCTGAATCTAAGCAACAGGGTGTTATTAATGACAGGATACCGAAACTTTCTATGTTTGTTTTAATGGTTGTTGATCAGAAGTTTAAGCCGAATATTGAAATTCATAGAAATTCGGTTTGGATTATTTCGGATATTGTTAAGATTTGGGGAAAAAACTTGGTGTTTTTAGATAGGTTTGTTGAGTATTTGAAAAGTGTTGTTTTAGGGTTTAATGAGATCGCTGATGATGCTAGGGTTGTTATTGGGAATATTAATTTGAGTAGTTAATTAGGGATGATGAGGATTTAAATAGATGAAGTTTAGGGTATGTGGTAATATGATGAATTTTTTATTTTAATAGAAGTTCTAGAAATACTTATAGTTCATTATTAAACAATCTACAAATCATTTAGATCACAATTATTTCCTAACTTAATCATCTCATACAAAAATCCAAAAATCCAACATCCAAATCCTTCTAAAATGATAATAAATCCCCTATTAAATAATTAAACTCTGCACCTCAACAGCTGCCATTTCCAAGCTGGCACACGTTTGCAAACACTTCTGACAAACATACTCCTCAGGTAAATTATTAGAGTCAATGCCAATACACTTATAATGATACCACTCTTCACACTTCTCACAAAGTATCATCTTCGAGTCTTCAGTCCTCTTCAAAAAATCAGCTTCACTTTCCCAGATCCTTTTCACACTTTTTTCAACAAAAGGTTTTCTACAAATGCAATAAACTTCTTTAGTAACAATATCTTCAACAATAACAGAATCAATTTTCTGCTGTACATAAACAACATCATTTTTCGGGAAATCAATTTTCGCGATTCTATTTTTAAGTTTTTTCTTAATTATTCCATTTTTTTTCTTTCCTTTCGGACTGAACTGAACGATAGTTTTTTTCATGATTTCCAGTTCTTTCTTCATAAGTGGGTAAATATTTTCCGAGTAAAACTTCTGACATTCAGCAGGTTTTCTTCCTTTTATTGCAAGTTTATGTTGAGTGATGGTATCAGGGTCAAGGAGGTTGTAACTTTCAGGTCGAAAGACCTCGATTTTATTTCTGATACTTGAAGACTTGAGTTTAACCATCACTGAAAACTGTTTATTAGTAGTTTCTGATAATTTATTCACTTCACTTTCAAGTAACTTTATCAGTTTAAGTTTTTCATCACTTGTAAAAGGACGGTCATTTGAAGTCTTTTTTAACGGCAAGGCCGAGACGAATTTAGTTCTTCTTTCAAGTCTATCAAAGTGCTTAGCGAATGTAAAAATATCTTCAACGTATTTTTTTTCTTTGATTTCAAGAGTCCTTCTTAGTTTTAAAGGTTTATGAGCAGAGCAGTAATAAGAAACTTCATCAGAACCTGGCTTATCTCTTGTACTTGTGAATAAGTCTTTACCGCATTCTGGGTGGAATGAGACTTGACAACGACCGAACTGGCATTGAAGACATGCACCGTCTCGTGTATTGCAAATTGAGCATTTTAACTGAAATCTTTTCGGGTCGATTTTGGTTAAGTCGATTTCATCAAGAAACTCTTTATCTTTAAATACTTCTACGTCTAAGTGAACAGCACAAAAGACATGACACCAAACTCGCTCATTTTTATTTGACTCGTAGTTAGGAAAGGACAAGTCACCAACAGTTGTGTGAATAGTTGGCTTCAAGCACCCTCCTCTTATAGGACATAAGGCACATCTTAGACTATCCCTGGCTTCTTTGCCTTGAACAGCTTTACAACCATGACAAACCCAGTCATCTTCAGGGACTACAGGAATTCCATAGCATTTCATATGAGCACCCATTTCACAAACAGAGCAAATTACGATAAGATCATCATCTTCATAGTCACCATCTCCACAAATATAACAAACGAAATCTTCTTCATTTTTTGGAACTTCTCTTAAAGAACTGGTCTTTTTCTCTGTATTTGAACCAGATTCAGATTCTTCTTTGATTTTACTTTCAAAGTACCTTAAATAATCTTCTAAATTGTCCTTTAAGCTAAGATCGCGAGTTTCTGCTAAGACCTGGTCTTCTTCTTTTAAGTCTTGAGGATCTTTCAGGGTGTTATTTATTTTTTCATTTGATATTTGAGAAAGTAGCTCGATTCTTGAGATTTGAAGTAAGGAAAGTTCAGATTCAATCATTTGAATGGAAAGTGGCAAGTCGTCTGACCAGCTTGTTGAAGTATTCGGAAGGAACTTCAAAGAAAGCTCTGGAAGGTTAAAGGAGACTGAAGGAAAGTACTGAGAGTTAACATTGAACCAAAAGACCTGCCCAGTGCAAATCGGGTAGACTTTATTATCAGATTCTTTGATTTTTTTAATAAAATCTTCTGAAACCCCGACCTTATTCGTGACTTGTCTGGCAATCCAAAGTCTTTGAAGTTCTTTTCTCTTATTTTTATGCTTCTGGTGGACTTCACAGACCTGCTCTTTCAAATCTTTCCCCTGAAAACGTAAAGAACAGTGAAGGTGAAAGGTCCGAGTGCAATCACGATGATGACATCGGATGCAAAAACCAGAGACCCCACAGAAACCACAGCATTTTTCTTCAATACACGATAAATGGGCGAGACCTTCAGATGTGTAGACTTCCGCTGAAGCCAGATTTTCGATTTTTGATCGACAAAGGACACATGTTATAGAATTTTGCATATATCAGTGGGTTTATTGGTGAAATGTTCGCGGGTTATGGACTAATGGAAATTTTTATGGGGACTGGAAAAGTTTTGGATGATTTAAGTTTATGAATTATTGAAAGGTGAATATATTTATTATATGAGAGGAAATGCGAAAGTTATGAGGGTTCCTACAACACTTGCGAGGAAAGTAAGACTTCCACAAGATGCTGGGATTAAAGGAGTCTCTGAACTGCTTCACTCGATAACTCCTAATGAAAGAAGAAAAACCACGATTTCTTATCTTAAAAATAGTTCACCCCCCACCCCTGTTATTCGGCCTACTTCTGATATTGTTAGTGATTCGTCGTTTTCTAGTTATTTTCATTCGAGCTTTGTGAAACCTGAACAGAAAGGACATGAAAAAAATAGGTTTAGGTTGTTTTCGAAGGGAATTCAGAAAAGGAATCAGATTGGACAGGCTCAAAGTGCTATGGAAAACTTTTCGAATAGGGGAAGTGATAAAGATCATGATGAGAAAAATTTTGATTTTTCACCGATTTCGTTTGAAAATCTGCAAAATTTCAACTTTTTGATGATGAGGTCGAAAATTCCGGTTTTTAGGGAAAAAAGCTGCTTTTTGATGTCGAAGGAAGAGTTTGAAAATAAATTACCTAGACTGAAAGAAATAAAGAAACAGAAGGTGAAGATTACTAAGTCTTTGCCATTGTAAGTAAAAAGGATAAATTCATTTAAAAGTTATAATTATTGTCTTTGTGGTTCCATTCATGGTTTTTGAAATTTTGATAATTAGATTTTGTGAATTTTCTTGGTCTTCACAATTTAATCGCTTTTATTGTTGCATGATAGTTTTCATCAATTTCTTTCTAGCTTAAAGGTCCTCAAGCATTTACTTTATTAATTCAGTTACTGTGGATTATGATTAATTCTGACTTGCCCCTCAACCCCAAGTCCTCCGAAAACGAACTCTCAGTAATTCCGAATCCGATGTTACAATCCGACTACTCAAAACTAACAAAAGAATACAACAAATCATGTTTCCACCAATCAGTCGAAAAAATAGCCAGAATAATCACCTTGAGTCCAAAGTTATATGAAAACTTTCGTTTTCAGCCAACTTTCCTTCTACTCAAGTCAACAATCCACAGTCTATTAATGAACCCGATCGAAACAACAGTTCTTGCTCATCTACTAGACCAAATTTTACAGGTTCCAACAAACTACACAGCTGAAGTATTTTTAATGTACAGTGGATACGCAGTAAAACAGTTCTTTTCATCAGACTTGCCTGAAATTTCAGCTTTTCTCGAAGCAAAGTTCGTGAATTTTCAGCATAATTTTGAAGAATGGGCAAAAAAAACTGGTGTTTCTCTGAACTTGACAATTGATCAGGTCCTTTCGATGTATAAGAATTTTTCTCGATTTTCAGGACTTCCTACGAATTACAATGCGTATGTTGATGAAATTTTACAGTCTTCTCCGCCTTATCAGGTTAATAAAAGGAATGAAGGGGCGAAGAAGAAGAAGAAAGGAAAGCCGAGGAAATGTGAAAGTGAGGAAAGTAGTGAAGAGTTTCTTGTTTTTAATGATTTTGGAAGGGATTTAGCTGAACGGCAGGCTTATAGTAAGATTTGCCAGGTTTTGAATAAGGAAATCACTGGTGAAATCGATGTGCAGGAACTTGTGAAAGGGGTTTGCAAGTCGAGGAAGAAGAATAGGATTCTTGTTGAGGTATCTATGATGTTTTGAAGGAGTTATTTAGGATTAGATGAGCTTAGATAGGAATATTTAACTTTTGAAAGAATTTTGAATAGGGTTTAGGATTGTGGTTTTTATATGATGAGTAAATGGAATGAATCAATTTAAGGATTTAATTATTTGATTTTTTGATTTAGGATTTGGAAGGATTAGGAAATGTTGATTTAAAGAATCTTTTAAGAAAAAACTGAAGATTAATTTCATTAAAACAATAAACAATAATATAAGTAAATATATCCCGCTTTTATTCGAAGGAATCACACTTCTTATACTAAAGATTATTTAATACTAATAATTTATTATTATAATGATTCAGGACTTAAAAGAATCTATCAAGACTTTCAAGTTGAAATCTCTTAACACCCTGATCATCGGGTTAATTTTGTTTGGCCTGATGACTCTGATATCGAAAAAATCAAAGAAATCATCAAAAAAACCTCAGACAGCGAATGATTATCAAGCAAAAACCAACTCATCTTCTCTATCTTCAATTCAAATATCAGAGACATACGAATTTCAGCTTTCAATAGTCAAAAGATCGCTTTTACTTGAATTACTTGAACTTATCAACTTTCAGCTCTTAGAAAAACTTGTAAATTTTAAATAGAAACCTCTTAAAGATCTGAATAGGCTGCAAAGAAGAGTTAATATCAAAGATAAGGAAAAGTACATGAAAATGATTTCTGCGGCAATTGAAGAGGAAACTAAAATCACTGATATTATCATTAATAAGGTATTAGAAGAGAGGAAGGTTCAAAGGGAAATGTTTGACTCTGCAGTAGAGATGTATAAAAATGATATCGATGTTATCAGCTTAATGGCAAAGTCAATATTTGAGCCAACATCAGGAGTTGAAATAGGTCATCAAATCGTTGACAAGGTTTTAAAATACGAAGAAGAACACTTTTTTCACAATAATCCTATCCAGAAGTGCATCTTTGAAGATGAGATTTGGGAAATGTTTAATGTGGAAATTGGAGATGTCAGGAGTTTTGCCAAAGCCCGTAAAATAAATTTAAATAGGCTTCGACAGTGGGCGAATTATTAAGATTGCTGATTTTTAGGAGCTTAATGAATTCTGTTGTTTTATTTAATAAAGATTCAATTTCAAATCTAATATAACATCATTTAAAATCCGAAAAATGCCTTCATATGTGTAGTTAAACCATTTTTTATTCTTGATTCTAAGTTTAAAAATGATTCCTTATAGGAATATATGTAAATTTTGTATGATTCATGGATAATCATTTAGTCATGTACCCTATGATTATTAAATTTATGAGGAATCTGTAATAAAATAAAATATTTTGATTGTCATAATATCTCTGCTTTGGGTTAAAAATGATGAAGAACTTGATAATTATTAATTAATTTCGTTTATTTAGTAAACTATTCAAAGGTAATTTGATCATGTTTTTTAAGAAATTGTAATTAAGGGATTATAAGGATGTGTAACGAATAATATATTCTTATGCCTTAAATCGAATCTACTCATATTTCTTCATATATAAGCTAAATAATTTTCTATTTAACTTGAAGACATAAGAAAAAAATATTAATCTCTCAGGTCTCTAACCTGGTTATCAGAATCAACAAAATCCAAATTATTAACCCATCACAAAACCCAAAAGATTTAAACCCGACCTATTCCTTCCCAAAATCAAAACCTTGAATAAAATCCAAATCCAAAAGATAATAAATCATCCTAAAATGGAATTCCGAAAATACCCCTTAGAGAGGAAATGGGTGATATGGGAGATGTGGAACACAAAAGATACAAGTAACTACGAAAAAAACATGCAAAAAGTTGGAGAATTTTCAGATCTCTGGGGCTTTTGGCAGCATTGGGCGAATTTGCCTCATTCAGACCCGAAGTTCTTTTTCAATGATTCAGCGAAAGGAGAGGAAAAAATTCCAGCAGGTCTTCCAAGTCCAATAGAGGCAATAGGAATATTTGAAGATTCTGTAGTTCCTGCTTGGGAAGACAAGGCTAATAAGCCGGGATGTGACTTTTTCTGTCGTCTCACTGGCGACCAGGACATGAAAAGCATTTGGCAAAAGACAGTCTTTACCCTTATCGGCGAAACTTTTCCCTTTGCGGACCAAGTGACTGGGGTCCGGATCGTTGACCGGGTGAAGATGTTTAAAATTGAAGTCTGGGTCAGATATTATGGTGATCCGGATAAAAATTTGCAAATGAAGGAAAAAATTGCGAAACTTTTTGACTTGCCAAAAGTCGACTCAGTCGAAATCACAGCTCACGAGGAGCGATTCAGCCAGACATCAAATAGAGACCCCTCTAGTAAAACTCATTAATTAGAAAGATTATCACTCAAAGCACCTAATAAACCATTATTACTGAACCCTATCTGTTTCATGATCTCAACATAATTAAGACTTAATTTTCTAAAGTATTATGTAGAACGATCATTGAAAGTCATCAAAAATTCAGGAAGCTCAACCATTGCCGGTCCAGTGACCTGAGGAAGACTGACAGTCTCCAACGAATAAGGACTTTTCGGAATCTCATAAGTGAAGAAGTCAGTATCAGCAAGCCTACTAGTCAAGTAGTTAATGATTTTTTTCGTATAAAGTACTTTTGTATACTGATGAACTCGCTTATGCGCTGACACTGATCGTTTTGTTGAGAATTTCATCTTGCAAATGTCGCACTCGAATAAAAGTCTGTCTTCAGTCTCAAGCTCGTTTTGGGTGTGGACTTGGGAATGATAAGCTAACTGGTCTTCACTTCTGAATGACTTATTGCAGTCTTCGAATGAACAATAGAACCTTTTTATTTTCATTATATGGTCTATATTTGTTTGAAGGGTTTTAGAAATACCATGCAGCATTAGAAAGAATTTTTAGTCATTTGAAAGGTCGGGAATCTTTTAGGGATTTAAGAATTTTAGGAAATTTTTGAAGGGTTTTGGAATGATGGATGGGTGTTGATTTTTTGATTTGGATTTTGAGTTGGGATTTTGGTTGAGTTTTTGTTGAGGAAGGGTTTAAATGGCTTTTGATTGTTGGATGTTTTAGTTAAGTTAGAATAGTCTATTGAATTTGACGAAATTGGTGAAAATCTCGTATTTCAATAGAATTATTAGAGAGTAGTTGTGACTTTCTCAGAACTAATTTATGTGAATATATTTCGGTATTTTTGTAGGAAAGGTATATGAATAAGATAGAGGATGGACATCTAATACTTTTTCACGACAATTTTCATTAATTCCTTAGATACAAACAATACAAAAAGAAATCACTTGATACAATTCAGCTAAAAACTCAAATTACTTGTTATGAATAGTTAAATCAAATTATCATCAATCTAATCATTAGTCGAGTAAAATTTCATGAAAATATATAGATTAATTTAAAGATTACACTTAGAGTAATTATTCTACTGATTCCTTTAAAAGAGTATATTTGAATTACTATTATTCAAATAGATGAGATTAAAGTTATTATCTAAACTATTTTTAAGATTTTCAACTTATTACTTTTTTCAGCTATATAATAGAAACAATTATTCATATTCAAGTTAGGAAATATTCAACATCAAAACTTTCTCAAATTATTACAATCTTCATTTTCATTCCTTTAAAATATTCCAGTTTGAAAAAATTAAAATTCAAGAATCAAGATTTAAAATTTTCATTGAAAAATTTTAAATCATGAAAGAATAAACAACTTGAACAAGTAACTTTTAAATAATTTTAAGTGATTCCTTCTTTCTTCTAAAAACCCTAAAAATCACATTATCATAAATAATTACCTTAATTACTTTCATCCGATTCAAGCAACCTAATAAAATTAGAAAACAGTTCAGACCCAAAAATATAGTCAATATTCTGATAAATCATCCAGTTCCCCTCAAATTTCGGTTTAAACCGAAACCCATCAATATGCTGAAGTTCCATCGAATTTCTATTAACCCTGAATTCTACTTTATTCCCATTTTTCCCAACAAAAACCCCCAAAGCACTTATAAACTTCAAATAACTTTCAATAACCTTCACACATTTTCTACTTTTTTCATCAAATCCATTGATTTCCGTTTGAATTTCTTGAATTTTCCTATTCCTCTGAGCAAGTTTTTCTTTTTCCTGATCTAAAATCAAGTTCAACTGTTTAAACTCATCATCTTTTCCAATCTTTATCCTTTCAACTTCCTCTTCTTTTTCCTTAAGTTTCATTTTAAAAGCTTCAACATCAAGTGAATTTCTATCAAATCCATGAATCCCCGTCTTTTCTTTAACTTTATCCAAAACCCTATCAGCCAATTGACATCGAATAAAATTCCTTTGATTTAAAAACTCTTTCATAGCTTCAAAGTTCCTGTCATACTCATCAACACCCACATCTCCTCCTTTCTTCTGCATGTCTTCAAAGAATTCAAAACTCTGAGTAATCCAGAAATTTTCCATTTACCGCCATTCTATTAACTATCCAAAGCTTTTCCGAATTCCTTCAAAAGTCTTTCTTGTTCTGCTGGGTCATGTTTTACTTGAATATAAACAGTGGCCTCTCCCCAGCTCATCATTTTACGGACTACTTCAAGTTGAGTCCAAGTCGTGGCTGATAAAGGCCTGGTTAGAGAAATTGCCAGAGTCCCGATGCGGACCGGCTTTTCGGAGATGCTCATGACCATCTCGTCTGAAAAGCAAGTTGAGTTCACGAAGACCAGGTCGGCCTGGGACCAGTCGACTTTCAAAATATCTCCTAAAATTGACTTAACTGGCGGAAGGACAGTGAAAAGGTCTGGGTTTGCTAATATCTGTGATGTGAAGTTGGTGTTATAGTCTTCTACAAGTTGAACGCTTAAATCATGAAGAGATGGCAAGATCTCAATTCCAATACATTCGCTGAAACTGCCTAATAAAGCCGCTGCAACTAAAGCCTTTCCTACTCCAGACCCCAGGTCGTAGAATAAGCCGCCTTCGCCGAGGTTGTACCGGTTTTTTAATGTGAAGAAAATCTCACCGAATGGCTTGAACTCGATCTCGCCGTAGGTCAGGCTTGGGTCTTTTGAGAGGTCTAAACGACTTCGCTCTTCTTGAGATAAACGCTTTGAGGTTGAGAGAGGAAAGTTCTGGGTTAAAAATGAGTAAATTACTGCTTTTCGCTGTAGTTCGAACTCTTCGGACTCGCTTAGGGTGTATGGGTTGTTTACTGTTGTGTTGTTTATGAAATAAGACGCGATTTCTGCCTCGATATCCATATATTACAGCATCGAGAATAGATCATGAAAGTTTATATAAATTCGATAAAAGGATAATAATTTATTGACATGGCCAATATACCAGAGGACCTTCCCTTTAGAATCATTGATAGAGAACTCGAACTTGAGCATCGTTGTGACTTGCACGTGGTTAATGATTTGGTCAGCATGTACAGAGTGCTTATTGAAGCTTATGAATCAGCAAAAGACCCAAAGTTTATCGACTTCCAAAATAGACTTCATAAAATCTTGATGAGGGAGGACGTCCAAGATATGCTCAGAAAACAGTCAAGAATTGATAAAAGAAGAAAGGATGATCAAGAAACTGAAATGAAAAGAACTCAGTTTAGAAGTCGGAAAACTGCCAGCATGGAAGCTGATCAGGTTAAACTTAGTAGGAAACTCAGCAGGATCATGGAAAATCGACAGAATATTGACAAGGGAACTGTTGGCAAAGCTGTTAATGATTTTGCATCTCAGAATACAAATCTGAGTGAAAGATTAGAAAAGAGGAGGAGACAAAGCAGCTTGTGTACCAGGCCTTATATTTTATTCACTAACTAATGTTTGTAGTAGAGATTTACTCAATCATCAAACTTATCAATAAAATCTCAACAACGAATTTTTCCTAATTTTTAAGATTTCTACTCCTTCCAATCCTTATCCTCTCTTAAAACCCTCGAATCCTAATATCATAAAAAATATCTTCCTCTATAAATGCCCCACTTTAAACCTAATCAAATTTTTATCATCCCAAGATTCATGTCGATTACCAGAATTCAAACAACTTCATTATAAAATTCCCTTCAACCCTGAATGGAATACTATTTGAAAGTACCAATAAGCCTAAAGCCTATTACAAAGAGAAAGTACCTCAGATCAACGAGTCGTTACCAAGAATACCTTCAGTTCTCATCTCACATGCGAACTCAAAGCGATAACCAAAGACATTCTTCTAAAAAAGGACAAGAAACATCAGATGCTTACCTAAGAAGCATTTATGACTCATCAATCGAGGCACTTCCGAGTCTTTCTAAGACTTTCAAAAAAGTTCCCAATGTCAAAAGACCGGAGCCTAAAAATTCTTTAGAAGTGATGCGAAAGTTGTACTCTCCAAGTGAAACTAAAGATTCTAAAAAGGAAGTTTTGAACCTTCAACGTTACCTTCAAGAGTTTCATTCCAGGTCGAAGTACCTGCTTAGTCAGCTAGAAGCTAACATGAAAAAATCTTTATCTTAGCATTAATTACAGATTTTCACGATTCCGTGATTAAATAAAATAACCAACAACTTGAACCGAAAGTTCGGCAACGTTTTCAACTCAACCTCAGCTGAAGGTTTGACAGCAAGTTTATAAGCAAGTCTCAACGCAAGTCCTCCCGAGACAGGTTCATAATTTTCACTAGTTGGTGAAGTTTGCAAGTTTTCCACAACAAGATCACGCCATCCACTACTTTCCAAATTTTTTTTTTCATGATATTTAAGCTGTTGTTTGATGAACTCATTAACAGACAGAGTGATTTTCCTAGTTGTTTCTTCATCAAAAACATTAAAAATAGACAACTTGATGCATTGATTGTCTAAAGAAACCAGAGTCCAATACCCAAGAAACAACGGAAAAAGCACCTTATTGTACTTCAAAGGGTTTCTTCCCGTCATCGGCTGTACTCTGCTTGTAAAAACACTTTCCGAGTAACTAGTATCAATAATTAACACCCTTTCATTCTCCTCATTACTCTTAAACTGCTTCCGGTTGATGTGTTTAAAGCACCTCAAACAAGCGTCTATCACTTTTCGGTCTATCCTCGAATCTGGTTCTAAAGTTTGAAGGTCTCCACGGGTCAGGCTTTGTTGTCCGACTTTTAAAAGCAACTCGTTCGCGTCTTGGGACTTGTTGAAAACCAAGTCGAAAATTTGGCGATAAGACCTGGGCTCGGATTTTTGAAGCATTTTAGAGTCTTCTGTTTTTATTGAACTTGTGTTGGTTGCCACCTCGCTGCTTAAGTGTGAACTGTTCTTTTTTGAAGGAACTTGATCATGTGATTGTGATGGGTGGAGAAAAGAGGGAATGAAGAGAGTCTTTAAACTTTTGCTGGATAGGATACGGTTGTAGGGTGATGAGAATGAAACTGACTTGCAAGGCTTTATCAAACCAAGCTGAGGAGAAGGACTCTTCGAAAAATCAGGAATTCTCAGGTTGAGGCTCGGTTGCATAATTGTAAAAAATGTTAATATTTGAATGAATAAAACAATCTAAATTTCCATATAACTCTTGACTCAATCTCCTAAACCATTTCTAAAATATTCGATCATTTTTCCTATAAAATGGTGGAACCAATGCAAATCTTTATTGAAGGCAAGTTGGACTATAAGTGTTACAAATTGAATCTAGAAACCGAGTTCAAGAAGAACAAAAGCCATGAATTTGTAGAGAAAATCGGAATAACAAAAGGAATTATCGATAATGACACCGGCGCGTTCCCTGATTACCTCCCGAAGCACAAATTTTTCATTGTAGTGACGATGTATAACGAAGAGCCTGTTCTATTCGCCAAGACCATGAAAGCCATTCATAGAAATATTGAATCCTTTGTAAAAGAAGGACTTAATGTTGATGATATCGGAACTGTCATTATTGTAGATGGCATCAAACCTTTTTACGAAGGGATCAAGAGGTTGAAAGACACGAATAATAAAGAAAAGAATTATTATGACACTATTTTTGACTTGAACAAGATTTACGAATACCATGGAATTGGAAAGCTGCATAAAGAAACAACTGGTCAAGACCTTTCACCAGACAAGATGTTTCAAGAACTTCTGGCGAAGAAATACAAAATCGAGAAACAAACTTCTTTTGAAAGTCTTAAAAACAGCCAAAGACATGGACAAGAATACGCAAAAAAACTACTAAAAGCTACAGTAAAAGAAAGATTTTACGAAATCGCTCATTCTTTTCATTGTAAAGCAAAATTCGACATAAAAACAAGTTACCATGTAAATCTTTACTTTTGTGTAAAACATGAAAACAAGAGAAAACTAAACAGTCACCTCTGGTACTTTGGAGGCTTTTGCAAAGTAATGAACCCTGACTTCTGCATGTTAATCGACGTAGGCACTGAACCAGAAGACCGAGCTTTATACCTTCTCTACAACGCACTTCAAAAAGACGCTCAAATCGCAGGTGTTTGTGGAGAAATCGTCCCTCGAAATGAAAACGATTCAATATTCGACGTTCTCTGCTATGCTCAAAAAGTTGAATACAAATTTTCTCATATTCTAGATAAAGCCTTTGAAAGTATCATCGGGTACATCACAGTCCTTCCTGGAGCTTTCAGTGCTTATCGCTTTGAAGCCCTTCAGCCTGATAATGAAAAAGGTCCACTTTGGGGAGATTATTTTAAATCTATTCGAAAGCCACATCTGATGGACTGTTATCATGCAAATATTTACCTTGCTGAAGATAGAGTTCTTTGTTTGTCACTTGTAAGTGCTGAGGGTAAGAGAAACTTGCTGAGATATGTGAGAAGGTCTGTGGCTTATACCGACCCACCTCCTGACTTCGAAGCTTTGACCAGTCAGAGGAGAAGGTGGATCAACGGGTCGTGGTTTGCATTGTTGGACTCAGTAAAAAACTCGAAAAAGATTTTGAAGTCTGATCATAATCCTTTGAGAAAATGCATTTTTATGGTACAGATGATGTATTATGTGATGAATATTATTTACTCTTTTGTTATTGTTGGATGCTTTTGGCTTGCACTTAGTATTTGCATTAGGAGACTTTTTGATAGATCTGGGTCTACTGAAGTGAATACGAGTAGTGATTTAAATACTTTTATGTCAGGGCTACTTATTGGGTATATCGCTTTGTTGATAGCGACTTTGGTTTTGTCTCTTGGGTCGAAGATTAAGGATGTGAAATTTGCTTTTCAGGTCATTTCGATTTTTTTTTCACTTTATATGGGGTTGTTTTTGGTGCTTTTGATAAAATTGTTTTTTGATTCTTGGGATAAAGTTAATGTGCTCTGGCCTGTCTTAACAACTGTCTTTGGATTCTTTATGATCCTGGTGCTTAATAACGCAGTTTGGAGCGTCTTGATTGGAGTGATTCAATTTTTAATGGCGACTCCAATTTACATCAATATTTTTACCATTTACGCCATATGCAACATTCATGATGTCAGTTGGGGAAACAGAGCTTCTGACCTGACTCAGCAAGAAAAAGACATGATGGATGAAAATGAAAAGTTTAGAGCTGGGTGGACTCTTCTTTGGGCTTTTATTAATTACTTCTTTGCTTATATTTTAGATGCAGCTGATGAAAGTAGTAGCGCATATGCTCAATATATTTATGCAGTTGGAATTGTTGGAATGAGTCTTATTTATATTAGGTTTTTTGGAGGATTTGCTCATTTCTTGAAGCAAAAATGCTGTAAATACACTTGTACTGAAAAAAGTAATACTCTAAGTGTGAGCGATGGTTCAGCTGAGAAAATCATCATCAATAAAGCATAGTTATTAAAAGTTTATAGTGGTTTAAGAGGTTTGTATTCAATTGATATTAGTTGTCTCTTAGAAGATTTATCAAACTTCACATATTTTCACCATTATAAACAATAATCACATTATTTTATTCACTATCATAATCTGAAATCACATCATTTTATTCATAATAATAATCTTAAATCACATTATTTTATTCACCATCATAATCAATAATCACATTATTTTATTCATCAATTTTTTTTATATTCGAACATCTATACTTTATAGTCATTCTATATCTTTATTCTAAATAACCCTCAGTTACCCTCTCGAATAAATGGAACCGATTCAGGACAGCAAGACCCTTTCCTACATCCAAAAAGAAGAGTCAAAGTTCATCCGAGAAATTCACGAAGACTGTTTCAACACCTGCATAAAATCTCTAACATCTCCAAGCCTCAATCCTTTAGAATCATCCTGTTTGCAGTCCTGTTACCAGAAGTCATTTAAAGTTTCCAAGCTTCTAACAGAGTCCTACACCTATGCAAGTAGTTTGCGTTCAAACTTATCTAAACCCATTACTTAAATAAGCAGCGTAGCTATTTTTCAAGAAGTCGTCAGCGATTTTCATTACTTCGTTTTCTCTGTCGAACATCTCAGACCCTGTTCTGTCTAAAAAGCTTTTTGCTGCCTCGTATGAGGCTGTTATCGGCTCTTTTAGACCTGGAGAGACTTTGAATGACCTACTCTTGCTCGACTTCACTTTTGGATTGTCTTCCCAACGACTTGCTCGGAATCTTTCAGTCTTTTCGTCACTTTTTAACGGGTCGCTTAGCTGTTGAATGTCTAGAGATCTGTTGTGGGCTAGAGAGATGTTCATTGATGAAGAGGCTACTCGATCATGAGAATCATAAGGAAGACCAGAGACTGATAAGAGCTGAGGAACAGTCAACCCATAAGGAAATTTAGTCTTCAATGTACGTATTCCATAAAGCATAATAGCTTCAACACACGCAGAGCGTGCTTTTTCCGGATATTTCGATAGAAATTCAAGAATAACCAAATTTTCCGTGCATATATTTAACATTTATAACTCACATATAATAATATCTCTAACCTAAAAAAACATGGAAAATCCTTCAATAACATTCAAAATATTCTAATGTCATCAAAAGAAAACCCGCTTTCATCTCTTCTCCCAGAAGAATACCTCGAAAAAACAGGAGTATCAACAACTCTAAAAGACCTAGTAACCTCCCTGATCGAAAACCGTCCATCAAACCCAATCCACTTCATCAGCGACTATCTAAAAACAAGTTCCACATCAGGAGTCCTTAAAAGTTACAAACAACTAAAACTAAGCAAATACGACAGAAAGTGCTTCATGGACAACCTGGTCTCAGCCTACATGAACCTTGACAACAAACGTGGAGGACTCAGTTCAGGCATCACAGGCATTGACTATATGAAAATACTTAAAATGATCTGTTTGGACTTTCCTCAGGAAGTCGTCGATGAGGTCTTGGCTGTTGTTGGAAAAAGAGACACTGACATTGTTTGCTTTGAAGAATTCTCTGCTGGTATTCATGCTGTTTTAATGTATGAAGAGTTTTTTGCTGAAGCTGAAGAACTTTTCGTGTTTTTAGATCAGAATAATGGTGGACTTGTGGAAACTCAGAAGATTTTAGCTGGGTTTAAGAAAGTTGGAGGAAATAAAAGCTTTCCTATGCCGAGTTTTGAGGAAATTAAAAGTGCTTTAGAGAGGGTTAATTTGGATGAACGGCAAAGTATCACTTTTCCTGAGTTTTGTCTTGCTTTATTTAAGGTTATTTCTTAGCTGTTTGTTTAAAGAAGCTGGATGAGATTAGAATTAATTTGTTTGAAAGTTATTAATTGAATTTAGGATTAGTTTAGGGAATAGTGGATTGAGATTAAGGATTTTTTAAGGTAAGATGATTTTTTTATTAGCTTAAAATAACTTTCCTAACATGCATTGTGAAGAACCTCCTCCCACGTCTTCGATCACGGATAAGTTGATGAAATGAAGGGGACAGTTTAATCTGCCTGCTAATGTTTGAGCCTTGCTACTTGCGAAAGTAATGGTTTTACCTTCTGAGTTTAGAGATTCTAAGTTTCCAGCGAAGTCTCTGGCTTCTTGATGAGAAATCTCCAGGAGTGAATAACCTTCGAGTTGTTGTACAACTTTTTCACGATCTGATTGGTTTAATGCTTGAGTATTTAAGATGGCCTGGTCATCAGTCAAAGAAAGGACAACATTAGTATGATAAACACTTTTCCCTTGCTCATCAAAAGCATCAAACACAACTTTGGTCCACTGAAAATGACTGATCTTATTAAGTTCACCAATTAAAAAATCAAGAACCTCTTCACTCGAGCGATCACTTCGACTCATGAAAATCTTATGATTTTTCCTATCAATAACAAGACTTCCAGTTCCTTCCAAAAACTTATCCTGTGACTCAAAAACAGTTAAATCAATCAAATTGGGATACAACTGAATCAATTCTTGAACAAACTCTTCCCTTCGTTCAAGTCTTCTAGATTGATGTTTCATAGAACAAAGAACTAAAGTAGGCAGTTGGACAAGTGGTGGTGCAAAAGTACTAAACCAGTTATTCGCAAAAATTGAATCCTTCGCTCTCACATCAGGGTTTTTCCAGTGAATCACTTGAATTCCATTCACTTCAAGAAGAGCCTTATACTGCAAGAATTGTTCAAGAAAGTTCTGCCCAGATTTCCTTATCATAAAGCTATTATCACTGCCAGTTTCTTCATTGAACTCAAACAGTGCAGGTTCAATCATCACTACCTTCTGAGCGAAAAGTGACATTAATATCCAATAAAACCTTTTCACCTTAATCAATAAGCTAAACTATTAAGAAAAGCAAGCTTCACATACTTTTTCTAAATGTCTCAAATCAGTCCCGCAGCAACCTCCGAAAACTCGAAGATGAGGCCAAAGATCCTTGATTTCTTTTAGTTCTCTTCCGAATTCTTCTGGGTTTCCGTCGTCTAGTTCAGTTGAATTGTTCAGCTCTTCGTGGCTTTTTCTTGAAGCGTTTGGGAAAAGCGCTAATTTCGATGAATCCAATCTTGATCGTGGTTTTTTTTAAATTATTTTAAAATGAACACAGAGGACCTATTTTTGTAATTTAGTATATCGTTGAAATGAAATCTTCTATTGAAAGACTAAAGGCAAGTTATCTGTCTGTTTTGAATGTAAATGATTTTATTAAGATTATGTTTCTTGACTTTGAAGTTTTTAAGATTTCGATTGCTTTCTGGGTAGTTTAAGGTGTACTTTCCAAATAACTAAACTTAAACTTCTATATTTTCCTGTTAAACTATT